>JARWCS010000042.1:802126-812943 GCA_034783895.1 Geukensia demissa | reverse complement strand
AAACAAAGCCAAAGGTGATTCCTCAGATGGAGTCCCATTACAATGTAGTGTTAATTGATAATGGACTTTCCAAAAAAAAAGATTGCTTTACTAGAGGTGACCTTTAAAGCAGGTTTCACTGTAATTGGTCAAATAAAGTGGGGAACTCAAAATATACACTAAATAACCAATAATAAATAACTATTCATATAAATATATTATTTTGATTCATTCATCAGTACAGGTAAACTGATAGAGGAGTTGGAGTTCATCTTCAGCAAATGAAGAATGAAATCCGCTGTAAATACTTGGTTTGTTGTCAAATGTCCCTGTCATATAGACTTCCTTTTAATACAGGTACCACTGTACCTTTGGATTTAGGGTATATTAAAGTTGTAAATTATGTCCTGTCCTAGTTACAAAGTTTCTTGCATACGTAATGAAAGCTAATAGACAAATTTTTAAAATATGCTGCTGGCAACTTATTAAAATTATTTATGACATGTAAGTCTAATTGTAGCTTTATAAATAATAACTGATAAACTAAAAACTACATATGATATTTTTCAATAATTGAAAACTCAAAATTAATTACAGAGAAACTCCTTATGACAAAGCATTGATACAGAGATATCGTAAAGCGTTGGACACAGCCGTGAAGATTGCTACAGTGTACAATGTACAGCCAATCAAAGGGAAGACAATAGTTCTGTGTGATATTGGAGAAAATATGGATGTCAATTGTACAGCTGCTAAAGGGCTTGGTAAACCTAGAAAGGTAAATTTTTTACAGATACTGTCTTTGTAGCCATGTTTTTATTTATTTTTAATAAGAGGATGGTTTTAACCAAGGCAACAATTACAAAAGGATACATATAAAAAGTACTGTACTGGACTTTTATTCATTTTTATCAACATATGATCCAGATAGGAAACGTCTGGTTGCCTGATGTAATAGTTTTGAACCAAGTCTATTTGAATTCCAAGTTTATTCTACCATGATTGTCTTTGTGTGTTGTTTTATAAGTTTTTTGGGCAATGATGTTGAAATTCCTTGTGGTGTTCTTTACCAATCCAGTTCTCCATTTTCCAGCATTCACATGTAAGTGATTATTTTTGTGTTTTTATTTTATGAAATTATTTGTGTTCAATACTTTTTACCAATCAGGTGATTCATTTTCCAGAAAATACATGTAAGTGGTTATTTTGGGTGGAAGTGTCATTGCAAACAAACAAATGTAGTACATTGTATAGACATGTTTTTCAAAAAACCATTAAAATTGAGATTTTAAATGTTATTTTGTTTTGAAGAAGTGTTCTGCTTTGTAATAAAGATATTTTTCTTGCAGATGAAAGAAGTTGCTGTGTTGATGGGTTTGATGTGTAAATATTCCTGTGAAAATTGTGACTTTGTTGTTTTTGATGAATCTCGCTACGAATTCATCACCCCGAAACCTGGGACAATTCTGGACAATATGGCAGACACTTTAAATGCAGTAAGTAATAACTGTTAACTTATATCTTACTTGGTTTCTTTACAGCAGATTACAGAAAATTCTTTACTTGAATTAGCAAACAATATTAGTTTGAGTTTGAATTATGTGATGGTTTGTAACTAATGATAAAATACATTGACAAAACCTTCCAAAAAGGATGTGTCTTTAATGTCTTTTACTTAAATTGTGAAAAAAATTTAATCATTTATATTATACTATTTCAGTTGGAAAATAAGAAGAAGCCTATGATGTTTGGTATGGTTAATTCTTTCCTTCACAAAATTCCTGAAACCATACTGAATGATGCTCTAGTTGATAGAGAACAGGTTAGTTCACCAGTTTGTATCTCACCTAAGGTAATGGGAGCTGATGCCATTACATGGTTTAGTATTCATCATCCTCTTCTGCATCTATCAACACATTAAAAATCTTCCCCTTCTAAAGCTTTAGTCCTGTTGTAACTCAATTTGACTGGAATAATCCTGTATGATATCTCTCATATTGGTTATCAGATTTTTTCCAGTAGGATTCTAACATTGGAAAGTGATACACTTGTTTGCCTTCTGGTTGACTGCATCTGTTATTTTTCTTGGTTTGCAAAATTATACCTGATCTAACAAGATTGAAAAGTCATTTATGATTTTAAAACTTGTGTTGACACTGCATTGACTTTCCATATTTTTACACATTAAATCCCGAAATATTTAAAGTTTATGGTGGCCATTTTAAAGTCATGATCAATTTCATAATTTAAACCCAGAATTGGCAGAAATCTGAGGTCAAAATCTTTACCTTGGTTTTGATTAAAATAAGGGGTTTGTAGGTCTATTTTTAGGTGTGACCCAATAAAAAAGGAGTCGGTTGGCATCTGTGTTTGGAAAGTTGAATGAAGTTTCAGTATTTGGATTTGTGATACAAGCTATCTAACTTTGGTAGCTTAAACTTCATAGTTAACAATTAAACCTGTTCAAGGACTACTCCGTATTCAAAACACCATAGTAAACAATGAAACTGTTCAAGGACTACACAGTATGCAAAAAAGACCATAGTAAGCAATTAAAAATGTTCAAGGACTACTCAGTATTCAAGCTACAGGAATATGCAAGGAACACTGAATTAACTTCAACATTTGAGATCTTCAGTTATGATTAAAAAAGTTTATATGGTAAATGCTTTAAAGGTATTAGTTATTTGTAATCATTTTGTTTTGCAGATTGACAATTTAATTATACTGAGTGGTGGAGTAAAGGATAAGCAACAGGAATATGTCTCCTTCTTCTTGAAGAAGTTTCGCCAGGTGGTGAATCCCAATCTACTGTATGCTAACATCTCATTTACAGGAAAAGGTTGTGGGTATGTACTATTAGGAACAGATTGCATTAAAGAATTCAAATTTCATGGTGTTTTAATTTTTGATATCTCTGCAGTCAGTTTTATCTGAGAAAATTTTTATCCAGGAAATGTCACAATTTTAATAAAGAAAGATGTAGAAATTAGCAATATTTATGAAAAATATAATCGGTGAACAAGTACACAAATATGTTTTCTCAAAAATTTGTTTAAATGGAATATCTGTTATTGTCAAAAATGTAATTGACTTCGAATCACACATAATTTGTATTTCAAATCTTAAAAGATAGATTGTTATTTGAATTGTTTTGTTTTGTCAAATTCGTAACTTTGAAATAATTTCCTTTTTGAAAGCCAATTTTATGGGAATAAAGTATGTTCTTTATGAAAAAATATTAAAATATTGTTTAAATCATTATATTTAATTGTAAAATTACAGGTTTTCAGAGTCAATCAAGCCAGAACATGACAATGATATCTACATCACAGGCTTCAGTGACATGATTCTCAGGTAAGGAGTAGTTCACATTTCATCACAGGCTTCAGTGACACGATTCTCGGGTAAGGAGTAGTTCACATTTCATCACAGGCTTCAGTGACATGATTCTCAGGTAAGGAGTAGTTCACATTTCATCACAGGCTTCAGTGACATGATTCTCAGGTAAGGAGTAGTTCACATTTCAAAGGAGAAGGAAATAAAAGGAAAATTGCAATAACCCCAAAATTAAATTTTTATGACTACTTAAACAAATGACTTCAATACCTGAATGAATTCTTGAGTATCATCAAATACTTTTATTCTCTCAAGACTAAATAGCCAAGTACAAAATGTGATATTTTGTTCAAATTTTTTACATTTTATAAGAATTTTAAGGCAAAAGAGTGCTTTAAGCTAGTTTATAATCAGGGTAATAAAAAGTGCATTGGTTTTCAAATCACTGTAAAGACCATTACATTAAAGTTCTGCAAAGTTAATTGTTGTATATAAAAAATTGTAGGGGGAGTTGATATCACAAATTTTCGTCACCCACAAACTTATACTTTGTGCAACTAGGCAAAAAAGTGTATATTTCAAACATTCTGTGATTTTTCTTTGATGCTATCTTTTTTTTAAAATTACTGTCGAATTTAGGTTAAAGTCCGTAGCCTTACTTTAGCTTCTTTCTCCTTTTGTTGTTCTTAACTGATGAGATATAAGGAAATTATATCTTTAAAATATGTATCTCACATTTTCTGAAGTAACATATGCCAAATATTGATTAAGATGAGAGTCAAATTCTTGGCATTTATGTAACCCTTTTTGTTTTTCTCTAATAATAATCTTGATCTGTTTGAAAATAGTTATTCTGGTGTTTTGCAAAGTAGGATATTTTAAAGCAGTAGACACTTCAATAAAATTATACCTTACATATATATGGTTTTAAAATTGGTTTTAGAATTAAGTAATAGCAAAACAAATGCTTTAATTAAAAAAATCTTCTTTATAGATTTATTGCTGAGAGGGGTGATGGAGGGCAGCTACTACATGTTGAGAAGATTGATGAATTTTTTCATTTGAAATCATTACCTGTTGTACGAGAAGCATCCAGACCAGCAAGGACTGTTCAGGTCGAGAGACCACTGCCAATACCATCAAATACACCATGGTTAGTATATATTTATCTCACCTATACATTGGTTTTACTGTCAAGCATTGTAAATTCTTTTGAAAACTCTTTATCTTAAAGGGTGTTTACTCTGGTATGTCAAAATTTAGTTGCCATACAGTTCTTTTAGTAAACTTCTCTGATAGCCTTGGTGGCTTTTTTCATTGTGTTATTTATTAGAAAACTTGGATTGAATGGCACAGCAGAGAAATTGAAGTATTGAATAATTCTGTTCATTTTTAGCATCCTTTGTAGTGGTTGAGCCTCCCACCCAATATAGGTCAGTTTGACCTACATTTCATTATTCATTGACTGGGTTCAGATCTCATATCTCAGATACTGTATATGTTACATCATGTAGGTGGGTGCACTGATGCATCTTGGAGGGGCGGGGTCGGTCAGCATCCCATCCAAAATAGGTCAGTTCGACTTACATTTTTCATCCTTCTTTAAATGGGGTTCAGTTTTATGTCGAAACTCATATATCAGTTACTGTATGACCTACCATCATGTAAGTGGGTGTGCTAATGTTCTTGGGAAGTCTGTCAGGATCTTACCCGAAATAAGCCAAATTTGGCTTTTCATGCTTCATTGATTCCTGTTCATTTACGTCCAACCTCAGATTTGGGTGCGTTACCAACATGTAACTGAGTGCCTTACCATCATGTAGCTGTGTGTGTTAATGCATAATAAACAGACCCTCAGCATTCCACCATAAATATTTCTTGCTTCACATCTAACCTTTTATCTTAGATACTATGTGCACTATAATCATGTAGCTGCTTATGCTGATGCATCTTGGGGTTCTGTCTGTCAAACTGAACTACATTACATGCTTCATTAACTTCGATTCAGTATTAAATCTAACTTAAGGTTTATAAGGTTAATGTCACCTACATATGGTGACTCAAACTTAATTTAAAATCAAGCTAGAGACAAGGCAGACTTAGCAATTGCCTCTGGTTGCTGTATGCAGTAACAAAATGTATATATTGATCAATAAGTTTTGGTGATCTGTTGCACCATTATGTTGTTACTGACAACAGTAGTCTCCTCATGCATTCTATTTAATTAACTAGGTAATTAAATTAAAATGTTGAACACGAAAGGCCTGAATGTTACTGTCAAAGATAATGTAAAAATTACACCATCCATGTTAGTCAAACAGTAAAATATATTATGTTAAAATTTTGCTTTTTTCTCATATACTTCTAATTTCTGTTATTAGCTGGAGGACTTTTAGAGTTTTTATTTCATCAACTTTCCGAGACATGCATGGGGAAAGGGATGTTCTTACCAGATTTGTCTTCCCAGAGTTACGTGCCCTTGGAAAGAAACATTTTATCAATATCTTTGAGGTTGACTTGAGATGGGGCGTCACAGAGGAGGAAACAAAGAGTAACAAGTAAGAAATCATGACAGTTGGATAACTTTTACTGAAGCTAGATATAAGGATTATGCATCTGCTAACAGACAATTACAGAAACATTACACTTAGAAAATTTAAGCCATTTAAAATCAACTTTCTGGATCTGATGCAAAGTACAAAGAAAAATAAATGTTTGGCAAATCATTTTACTTAAATTACACAATGTGAATGATCAGGACAAACATATTTATTGAAAAGCTTTGTGCTGGAATTTAAGGCAATATGAAATAATCCTATCAAGATTTTAAATGAAAATACCTGTTATTGCATTGTGTTTCAATTCATATTCTGTTTTATTTTTTTACAATTACAATCATTTAATTGGTTACCTGGTGCTACTGAATTTCATATTTTGTTGAGGACATGTACTTTTGAAAAAGGTATGCTATATAGTAATCAATTTAATTACATGCTCTAACAAAGAACTGCACAAGTTGATATGGTTGAAATATTATCATAAACAATAGTACAACAGCAAATATGTTTTATATATTGTAGGACATTAGATCTGTGTTTGTCAGAAGTGTCCAAATGTCAATATTTCATTGGTATTCTGGGTGAAAGATACGGATATGTTCCAGAGGAATACAATGTTCCAGACACACCCGAGTATGATTGGTTGAGGGAATACCGAAAAGGAGCCTCTGTGACAGAGCTAGAGATGCACCTAGGTGTGCTAATGTACCCTCAACAGAAACAGGATAAAGCTATAATGATGATCAGTGACAACACATTTATCAGGTTAGTTCATAAATTGATCTTTTGTTTTCATTGGTGTGTAAAGTCAGTAGTCATGGTTGATATAAGTTCATGGACAGACAGAGGAACATTACTGTACCTGAACTTTCATTTGAAAATTCAAGGGTTTATTATTTAAAGGTATATTTCTTGGTACACTACGGCTCACGACCATTTTGACAAATCCACGCGCCCACCGTGGGCGTGGCCATCAAGTGGACAAAGCTGCCCACTTGCGTCCACGTGTCCACGCGCCCACCGGATACCGCGTAACATCCTTGTCCACTCCGGTCCACGCTAGATTCCGTGGGCGGAAGTTATCTACATGTAATATTGTTTACAAATGCGTTTTAACCTTGTCATCGTTTTGCAAACGCTTAGTTTGGGGCAGAATCGTGTAGATCATGACATGTACTGACCTCGATTCGTTCAAGAATGAGGTCAAATGGTGCAACTCCACTCTACATGCAGCACGTTTTTTGCACTGATGTAATTAGAAAATTTGCATAATTTGGAGTTTAAGGAAGGATGTACCGAAAGAAGAAGTAGTAATCAAATAAAATAATTTAAAAATATGTGTCAGTTTTTTAATATTACGTATAACGATTATAGCCTGAAAAGGTCATGAGAAAGTATCAGTCGTCACGTGCTATTCCAATAACACCTGTCAATCAAGAACATCCTGTTAATTATAAGGGAGTTGCTTTCCGATCATCACCTGTTGCAGGATAACCTACCTGCCAATGAAAATATTCTATTAATTATAGGGGAGGTGCTGATAGTCACGTGCAACGGAATTCACCTGAGATCGACAGCAACTAACTATAATTCTATTAATAATTGGGAAGGTGCTTACTTATCGTCACGTTCAACGCAATTCACCTGATAACATATATTTATAATAACACTCAATTATTCTCTTATTAAAAAGTTAATATTTTACAAAGTCAAATTCTTGTATAAGCAGATACAATAATTATATTGTTATGGTCCATGGTATTTTTAAGTTGTAAAACAAAAACCAAAGTTTGTTCATTTTTCAAGTTTTCATTAAAATGGAGATATGGTCCCTGTTGGTGTTAGGATTGTCCACCGTTTATCCTGAACTATATATTTTTGTTCCTTGCTTTGTTGTTTGCTTGACTATTTTGGGTATAATTACAAATTAACCGTTAATCTAAACAAAATCCCGTTCAGTACAAGTGGAAATATTAGTTTAAATAATATCCACTAAAGTATATCTGCTTTAAATATCCAGAAATATTCAAAACCTTTAACGATTTGCTTTACAAATGAAAACAAAATGTTCTTTTAGTCAAATTATTTATGAGAAAAGTTACAATTATACCGGTTCGTCTAAAACCGCACAGCTCTGTTGAAATGCACTAATCTGCCAAAATATTCACCCAGGACCGTATAAAAAAAAAACAGCAATTCATCATGTTTAAACACGATTTTAATATGCATAATTATAAAAATTATTTTTTGTGTGTTTTTGTTGGCAGATGTGGACAATAAACATTTTTTTACACAGCTATCAAGCAGAAACGCAATCAAAATGTAAATGACTAACTGACAATAATGAGATAACGTGGTGCATCTTCATTAACTCTTCTTCAGAATGAAACAAAAAGTAAAATTTATTTACATATTTCCTCCGTTTTTGTCAAGTAATTAATTTGTTAAACGGGTCGGAATATGGTGATAAATTAGTTCGAAATATTAGAACACAAAAATCCTCCCACATTTCTTGAAGCAAAATACGTTCATCTTGTGTTTCTTGAATTTAAACAATATCAGAAAAGATTAATTTTCATGTATTTGGTTTATTGTTAAGTAATATATTTTTCTATGTGAGAATACATTCTGAAAGGTGCGTCACCCCGATATTTTGAATAGGCCCGTATTTCTTGAATTGAAACAAAATACGATTTACTTTAAATTATACACCGTTTTTCTTGAATTCCATCAATATCAGTAAGTTTTATTTTTATTTTTGCCTCGTTTTTGTTTTATGAAAATAAATTATCAAGAATTATTTTACCCCACAAATTGGGCCGTATTTCTGGAATTGAAACAATATCACTAAGATTTGTTTTAAGGTTTTCTCGTTTTTGTCCAGTAATATACTCCTTTCACGAGTTGGAAAATGAGAATAAATTCTGAAATTTTCGTGAATAACTGGGTTGGTATATACATGTAACCTTATTATACGAGCGTTTTGGTCATAATTTTTGTGTTTGTTTGTTGAATAGGGAAATAAAATAAAATTTTTGTCAAAAACGTGTCTACCTGCATATCATAACCTGACATTTCAGAAGAGGATATTGCTGTTTAAACAAACAACAGTCCAATAAACCGTGTACTCATGACATTGTTCGTTTTTTCTCCTTTAAAATAATTGTTGTATAAACAACATGCACCTTCTAATCAACAAACTATTCATAGTCTTTCAAATTTATGGTTTCATCACTTCCTTTTTGACCTGTGATACCCCCTGTCACAGGGTGATAGTTATATATTTAAGAAGTCAAATTTTTGTTGGTGTTATTGTTCCATAATGGCAACGTTACCAACATCTCGAGAGCTCAGCATTAAGTCGAAATCACCATCGCACTATTTAGTGAAGTATTTGGCCTGCCAATCCTACCAAGTGAGAACAAGAGGTTTCTTCAGATGTGAAGGGAAGGTATGTAATATTTTTGTATTATAAACGTTATATTTATTTTTATGCCTATTTTATGAAAGGTATGTTCATGGTTTAACTGGAGAAAAAATATATGCATTGCAACGGTATCCCACTGAAGATGTCTTCTATTTCCTCTGGTAATACTTTTGTTTAACCCGTCTGAGTTTAAAGAATACGTAAATGTTCCAGTTTCGTTATTTTTTTGAATACACTAAAGGTTAATAATATTCTCTGTCGGTGATTTTTTCAAGTTGTGCAGTTCTGCAATGAATTACATATAGTCTGCGCAAATATTTAGGCAAATATATTTAATTTACAAACATATTCGATATAGTTGTAAAATGATTATAAAATTGTATTTACATTTCCCCAACTTTTTAATTTATACATTATAAGTTTACCATTTTCAACTATTTAAAAATAAAGAACTTGTTTATTATATTATTGAAACGACATTTTAGTTTTGTATCGAATAAATAAGAAACATATGAAAGTGATAATGTTTTTAATCTATAAAATTTTGTACTGAAATTCTCATCATCAGATAAGGTTAGAGATCAATGTGACAATCATAGTACTAATTATAAAATAAAAACAAATTCAGTGTATTGCAATATTACATTAACATATTTTTTGTATAATTTATAATTGACATGTAGGTCAGAATTATTTACGTTTCAGATTTGGATTAGTACAGGTAAACAATATGTAAAAGTAAATAGGGTAACGATGAGTGTGACTAATATGTTTGAATATTCTAGCAAATTACAACCCCAAAATTAATCAATTCTAAGGTTAGTTTTATACGAGTGGACTGCATGTGCGATTGCATCTTTCTATCTGTTACATGTATAAACTGAGTTCCCTTAAAATGGGTAGATCCAATTTTTCTCGGTGCTAGTTTTAAAACCGCGTTTTTGTGGGAAGTATAATATTATAGGAATGGCGAAATATATGCTAAACAGAATAAACATAGTCCCAGTTACGATGGTTCACTGTATGGCCATATGAAATTTTCCATTAACAATTTTAAAGGAACTGCAACGGACTTTTTTTGGTATTACACACCTGTGGAAGGTCATGTGGAGACCTAGATTTGTTTATTTCTCTTTTTTCTCGTATTTGGAGTGCAGGCTCTCTGACACTTACCCCATATCTTTTCATTTTCATGTTGAACAATGAGACATCGTCTCGCGCATTAAGTGCACGTGCGGAAAAAAATGAAATAAAATCTCAAAGCGTTACATCACAGAAATGAATTATTAAATATAATTTATAAGTTTTATAGCCAGAATAGGAAGACAAAAACACGTCTTAATAGTACTGTGTGTTCAGTTTTGCATTCCGTTATAATAACCACACAGGAATCAACGCTTTTTTCAAAGACCAAGTGTTAATTTATTTTATGAAATAATTGATTGATTGAATGGTGCTTAACGTCCAGTGGCAAATATTTCATGCATATTCAGGACGAGAGCATATTTATGATG
>JARWCS010000042.1:775687-786661 GCA_034783895.1 Geukensia demissa | reverse complement strand
TAATTTTTATGAATGAAAAATAATGCTGATTTTTCTTTTACATATGAAGATAAAAATTGTTTTTCTTTTAAATGTATTTTTATGTGTTCGTACATTGTCGGAATTTCCGATAATCTCCGAGCATCAACTGTGCACTACTGCATAAAGCGGCATAACTCGTGATGTTCTAAGAAAATTGTTTTACCAAGTGTTGAAAAATTTTATAGAAAACATGATATGTTACGTTTAAGAATTGTAAAGGCTTAGAGTACGGGATTTAAAATAAATATTTTTCAGTATCAAGTATTTCTTGTATTTCAATGGTAGACTGAATTCGTTAAAATCTAGGTAATTTAAACATTTGTGTTATAAAAGTAAAGACTTGTCAAGAGATAGTTTTAAATTAATCCTTAATCATGGATACTCTACACGTTGACGCAGAGTTTTGTGAACGATCTAGAGAAAGTCAAGAAATTATCAAGAAAGTTTTCAATAGATTAACCGAAAATGAATATGTTCAGATCAGAGTAAAGCGACAGTCTAAAGTTCCTGTTCATAAACAACTCGACACATTAAAACAAATATGTGCATTAAAGGAATCTGTTGTTGAAAAAACCAGACTAATTAACAAAATCGTAAACGAGGTAAAGAGTGAGACACTTGCACTTTTCAGTATAATAAGGAATTACGCGGTAAAATTTGAATTAAGAGCCGTCTACAACATATGGCTTTCGATAATGGGCCGTTTTGTTACACCATGTATGTCTAAATTGATTGCGCTTGATGTTGAGGCAGACACTGTTGAAGAAACTGACTTTGACCGAAAAAAAAATTATTATGTGGTAATTAACAATGAAATTTCAACTCTTTACGATGGCCTTATACAGTTGAATTCAAACTTAAGAATATGTTTCCAACAGCTGATAGCTGCAGATCAATTGAACACTTCAAGTGTATGTGCAATAGAGGAATAAAAGAGGCTTATCTGATCTATAATGTATTCTGTTTCAATATTCAAACTGATAAATAATTTTCCGAAAATTTTGTGGGCGGCTTCAAAAACTTTCCAATCACAATTGAACTTTAAGGGGTGTGTTTAAATTGAGAATGCAAAATTTGGGATGGGAAAAACGCATTGGTTGAAAACAATTTCTGCGCGGGATAACTATGGTATTTAACTAAAGTGGCCACGGTACGATTTAATTATATCACTTTTTTGATAAAATGGAGAACGAAAATGTGTACCAGCAGCGCACTAACGCAAAAGGTGAAGTGAATTTCCGTACAAAGTTCGGTCGGCAGAAGGCAATTGTTTTCTGCAAACAGGGGGACTTTTATTATGTGGATCTGTATGACAACAGACCTGGTAAGACAGACCGGATCGGGCTTGGACTGGATGAGCTGGATACGTTGATCAGAATGAGACCGCACATTGAGTCTCTTAAACAGTGTTTTCCTGCGGTAAGTCTTGTTTCTTATATTGGACTTTTTAATACAATTTTTTTTTTAGATCACACACCCTAGTTTCATTCGTAATTGTAAGGTTTTTTTTTGGTCCCCGATGATTTCTGTTTATGCATTTTTTTTATTTGTTAATAAGGTTTTTTTTGGTTGATTTTGTACGTGTACTTATTTCCCTGTTTCTGGCGTTTTTTTTTTCGTAATTCTTTTTGTGATTTTAAAACTTTTCATGGAGCTTTACTTTTTTTTTTTTTTTTTTTTTTTTTTTTTTTTTTACTCGTATCTTAAAAAGATTTTAAAAGATGATTCACGAATTTGAATTTCCCCTTTTCAATTCAATAGCAAACTGTTGTTATACCACAAGTGGTGAAGGAAGCCTATCAACCTGAACCTAGTGCCGCATTCAAGAGACCACCTACACCTACTAGACCATTAACCATCGAGAGGATGCCACTTCAATCAACCCAACCCTCTCAACTTAATAAAAGATTGGCGAGCGGGGACGAAACTGAAATAAAAAAACCCAGGATTGAAAACGTGTCACCCGTGACCACCATACTTGATGAAAATACAGTTCCTTCGGAGATAACAGATTTTTTTTATGCTCCACTTTTTAAGGACATATAGACTCTTTTTTGAAAATTATTTCAATCTTCCTACAGCAGACAACTTAACACTTTACCAAGGTTTTATTGAAAAGAAAGATAAATTGTATACATTTTATTAACATCAATAATGTACAATCATATAAAATATTGAGACATAATACAGTTGATTCAGATTACGATAATTGCTTGTTTTCATTTATTCTAAAATGATTAAAAGAAAAGCTCTCAGTGGGGTTAATCCAATGTCTTTTAGAATCTAAAGAGCAAAGCGATTTCTTTACAATTAAGTCCATGTAAAGTTCGTGATTTTTACTTCGAATGCAACGCATCGAATTCATTGTTTTTGTTTCTTGAAACAAACATTGTTTATACATTTCGTGACGCAAAGATTTCTTGATTTCACATTTCACGATTCCTTTGGCAACTTTTTTTTCTTTTTCTGTTACGGTATCTTTTCCCTCTCCATTTTTTTCTACTACATCGTAAGTAAAACTATACATCTTGGGCCGGAGACCGACAAATTCTTTGATGGGAATACCTGAAAAATAAAGTCAATTTTTGTATTTTGAAAAAAAAGCATATCGGATTAGAAATTTACCAGATACACGTGTATGAATCAATTAGTAAAAACAGATATGGTCAAGTTGTTTCTTATTCAACTAATTTCATTTTTTTTTTTTTTCTTTACATGCATTTTTAAGTTAATGTTTTTCGTGCATTACTTAACAAATCACACACCTCCTAATTCGTCTTTAAATTTTCCAGGCACTTTCTTGTTTTTGTTGGAGTAAAGGTAGTGTCCCGTTGAAAAGTTCGAAGTGTCAAAATACTCAACATCTTTCACAATATCTCGGTAAACATCATCTGTTTCAATTTCGTAGCACAGAGAATCTGTAAAAACAATACCACTAAAATTATTAATTGATTCATATCTTAAATTAAAACGTGAGATGTTTTGAAAAATTTCTTTTCCTTAACCATATTCGTATTTTTTGTTCACTTTTAATTTTATGATAATAACAAAGAAAATAAAAAAAATCGGTATTTGTAAATTACAGATTAATCTCCTCTCCCTATTTTTTACTTTAAATTGACAATAACAAAGGAAATTAAAATTACCGGTATCTGTAAATAGTAGATTAATCTTCTCTCCATATTTTGGTTTCATGACTTTGTAGTGAAACTCATACATTAGTCTCTTTGACAAATCTAAAATGGCCTGTCCTGCATAGATTGGTTTGTTTAACACCAGGTTGACCTGTTTGTTGTGAACTCCCACCAAATTCTCGTTGAAAATTTGACATCTGACGAAAGATGGTTTGGATACACATTTTTTCAGTTTTTCTTCCGTGTGAACCAACGAAAGTGAAAACCTTTCCCTGAGATTTTCTAAACATTTTCCAAACACACTATAAAAAATAAAATGGAAAGCGTTGACATTTGATGTATGTTAATTTCAATTTAAATAAGATAGAACAAAATATTTAAGAAAAATATTTCACATAATTGAAAAACCAAATGTTATCTAAAATCTAATTTATATTTATTTAAGAGACAAAATCACATTAAAGTTTAAAGCAAGATTTTTCTGTGTCAGACGCGCGTTTCGTCTATAAAAGACTCATCAGTGACGCTCTTCTCAAAAATATGTAAAAATATTTATTTAATATAGTTAAATGTGTTTTAAAAAGACTATATGACTATTATTTACCTGTTACACATGAGTTTGAAGAAATCCTTCTCAAAGTCATTTTTGGCATTCTTTCTCATGTTGGCATTAAATTCGATGTAAGATTTTAACCACGACTCCTGACGAAATCCAAGGATTCTATGAATTTTAGTAATTTTCATTCCTAGTTCCACATAGAGTTGTAAATTACGATAGTGGACTACATACTTTTCTTTGTTCTTTAATGTTGGGATCAATTTTTTTGCATTGACTTTTGATGGTTTATCCCCTTCCAATTTAATCAAAAGCTGTTGAGTGTACGGGGAAAGTTCTCCATCCTCTACAATTTTATGTTCTGGAGCAAGAGGGTAACAATTGTGTTGATCATGTAGTTCTTCAGGGTATTCCAAATCAACTTCCAAGATAAATCCTTTGTCGGAATCCTCGGGCACCTTCTGCAAATCAAAGTTTTCAATTTCTTCCTCATTTAGAAAATGCATATACCCAACCGGAAGTCGCAATCCCATCGCGTAACCATACAAATTACAAGCATCTAGATATAATATGTGTTTTGATGGTTTGGAAGGGTCAAAATCATCTATCAGTTTGTGATTTGCTTTACTGTATTTTTTACACACCATGCTAACTCCCCCACGAGTTCCAAGTTCAAACATGTTGTACATGAGAGGGTCTGTTATTAAATCCAAACACACCCCCGACATTTTCAAGGCAGCTTGCCATGCTAATCCTGGACTGGTATAGAAATGGGCTGCATCCAATTCGTAATGTTGTAATGTCATGTCTCGAAATCGCTCAAAGACATCACAAAGGAGAAGCGTGTCAGTAAGAACATACACATCGTGAAATTCTCCTAAATTTTGTATACGTAAAGTGTTCCACACATTTTGTGCGTGTTGATATTTTTCTTCGGAAATTGCTTCTTTTGTTAAAGAATTGTAGAATGCTTCTTTTGGTGGAAGTTCGGTCTCCTCAAACTTGGCAGCACAATCGACATAATCATAGCAGTATTCATTCTTTTGAAGTAATAATTTGGCAATGTCTTCGTCTGGGAAAGCTTTCCGAAAATGTTTAAAGTTTTGTAACCCGTCTACCGCTAAATTGTCCACTAATGTTTCCAATGAGGCGTTCACGAACTGATAAGTGTCCAAAAAACGCAGTTTTCCAGATGAGAAAGAAATGTACTTTTCCATATTATTTGGTATACAAGTTAACTTTCTGTCTTTGTATTCTCCCGCTTTACTAAGTAACAAATGTGCATCAAAATTTCTTAAATTGTGAAAAAATATCGGTACATGGGATGCATTTTGGAGATTGAGGTTACAATTCACGTGGGCCGGTCCACGATAATTGGTATAATCCGGTGATTCGACATCACCATCAACTCCAAGATGATCGTGATCCCTCACTTTAATTAATTTGTCCGTAAACGAATTCTTACAAATATAGCAATGGGTTGCCTGTTGAAAATCTTTTTCAGTCTTTTCGTTCATAATTAAAGGTTCGATTTGACTCAGTTTATCACAGATGTATTGTTCTTCCTTTATCATGTTTTCTAAAAAATGATGTACAGCATCATCGCCCCTATACACTACAGCTGGTTTCGAATATCGGTTGTTGGAACTTACGACGATATAAGAATATCCACAAGCTTCAAACTTCGTTTGGTGAGTTGTTGAAGAATGCTCCGGATTCGGAAGGCAGGTGTCGATTTTTTTGGCATAACATTCAAAATCAGCATAAATGGCGAATGGAACTCGCATCATTTTGTTAAAGTCTTTAAATTCTAACAAGTCGTTTTTCCCTTCTTTTGGATAAGTTACTTTTTGAAAGTCAAATTTGTTGCAGTACTGCCTGTGTTCGACAAGAAGATCACGCCTTATAAAACCATGTAAGCAACGTCTACAATAAAAGCGTTTGTTCGAGAATTTTGTCATGGATCTAAGAAAACGATCTAAATTTTTTATCCAGCAATAGTGATTTTTCTCCTCATTTGAAAGGTACAACAAATCCACTTCTCTGAATCCATTTTCCAACTTTGAAAGATACAGTGGAAATATTTCACCTTCTTCAAATCCAAACACATTGACAGAAATTTCATTTTGTTTTTCAAATTTGTCTAATTTTGACAAAGATACTGGATATTCGATATCTGTCATATTGAGCTCGTTCTGAAACTGTCTATAATGGGAAATGCGCTCTGGGTGATTTGGGATATCATGTAAAGCTGCCAGTATGCTCCAGAGGAAACAACGTTGATCATCATTTTTAATGTTCACCAAACCACCAGTGTGTCTGATTTTTTTCGGTAATTCCATGTAACTACTACCAGCAATGGGTGAGTATGGTACGATATGCACTTCTAAACTGAGAACTTTGTTTAAAATCCAATTTGAACCTTTATTAATGAATTCTTCCATAGACTGATTTACACTTTGAAAAGCTTGATTCAAGTTATGATCGTTGTTTTCATTCGGTAAAGTCACAAAAGTTTTACTACGAAAATGAGGAAGCATTTTCTCTTGATTCTCATCATCAATGTCACGGACCATTTCCACTCTAGCATTTGTGTACCATTTTATACTACGCTGTTTGCTTTGTTGTGAATTAAGTTCTTTATCCACGTCCTCTTTCACATTGGCTAAAAACTGTAGTAGATCATATTTTTCATTTGCTTGAGGTATGATACTCACTTGGTTCACGGTATTATTCAATGCACTTTTTCTAAAACGAAATCTGGCCTTATTTGCTTGTAAATCATTTGTTGTAGGTTGAGTTGTAGTCGATTGAGGGATGTCACCACCAGATTGATTCATTGGATGATTCTCAACAACGTGCTGGAATAAGGAATTGTAATCTTGGAAAGGTATTCCACAGTGCTTGCAGGTATGTTTGTTTTCATTAGATTGTCTAGGCTTTGACGATTTTTTAGATTCACCATTCCCACATCTTAATTTATGTTTCTTCAAGGATTTGTTGCATTTTTCACAAGGAAATATTGTGATATGAGTCTTTACGTGACGAGTCAACGTTCTCTTATGTCTATACACTTTATCACACAGATCACATACAAAATGAGAATCCTGCTTAGATTTTTTATTTTCCTCCTCCTTGTCGCAATCCAGTTTTCTCTTTAAACTAATTTTGTTTTCAACTTCGTCAGCTGCTTGCACTAACAGTTCATTGTCTGAATCATTAAATTCAGCTTGACTACGTAATTCATGAATCTGGTTTTCCAATCTTTTATCGTGTTTCAAAACTTTCGTTATGTAAGCTTGGGCCATAGTATGTTGCTTAGACCCTCACCTCAAACTAATCAAGAATTGTTAAGAGTCAGTGTTTTATATATTTTCAGCACATTCCAATGACGTCATTTTGTCTTGACTGGTGCTTACTGATCCATGAAAGGTGGTGTAGGAAAAAGATGTCTTGCAGGATATTAATTGTTTATATTTTGAAGGATAACCACTTTCTTTTTACGGTAAGTTTTGGGTTTTTGTTTTTTGATTCAATCATATCTACTGGTGTCATTGAAATATAAGATTTAACGTTACCACTTTGATCGATTTTCTTTTTTTTTATTTTCAAATGTTCAGTTTTGACTTGAACCTTTTCATTTACTTCTGTTTCTGGATTGGATTTGTTTTCATTTGATACAATGTTATTTGTTTCACTGCTGTCCGTTTTATCTGAGCTTTTTTCATCATCCTTGATCGATTTCCCCTTTTCCGATCCTTCTTTTTTAACCAATGCCTCATATCTTACTTTTGGGACAAGTATTAATTCACGAGACATATTGTAAGTACGCTTTTAAGAATATGGGTAACAGTTCTCCAATTTTTATCAGTAGGTGTTTTCTTTTCTTAAGTGTTAACGACTTTGAAAGAACTCTTCGAATGAGGTGTTTTTGCTTTGCAAGTAGTCTTTTATCAGATTCAGATACTGGACATATTCCTCGAGTAACATTAAAGATGATTTCAATGATCCATTGCAACTGATTTTTCGTAAAATGTTTGATAAGATGAATAATTTGTTTGTAGGAAGATTGTAAAAGAAACTGAACAAAATTTTCCCTTTCTTTCATTCTATAGGTTGATAAACCACTGGTGACTGACCAACTCCACGATTACTTGTTAACTGATATTTTTTGGGTGTATGAGGATTTAAATCTATACATAAATAACCATATGGTATTGATGTAGCCTTGAGGTAAGCATCCATGAAATATTTTAACTGTCCCGGAAAGATTTGCCTGCCGAGTGTTTGAACTTGTAACTGGTCTCTATAATTTCTGAATAAAATGAAATAATGACAGTTAAGAGAAGCACTTCTCATAGCTTTGCCTTTGTGAAATAAATTTTGTAAGATGTGGATGACCGTAATTTGATGATGGTGTGAACCTACACACATTAAATGTACTATTTCTGAACTATCGGCTGCATCCATCATAAGATCATCTAAAACCACCACTTTGTGTCCTTGTATAGCACCCCATTTTGATAAGGTTTCCATGTTAGGTAACCCTTTATGAAATTCAATGTTTTTTATTTTTGCTTTCATTTCATCATAGATAGGTTGCCATACACTAAAACAGAAAAATATTTTTGTAGGTGGTATTTGAAACATTCCATTTGCATTTTCTAAAACATTTTTAGTGAATACTGTTTTTCCTGAATTGGATGGCCCGACAATGAACACTGATGTTGGACTTGGTAATTTTAATAAACTCTCCTTTTCCCACCAGTCGACCATTGTGTTTGAATGTTTACTGTAAAATGAGTAGATGTCTTCAAGATTGTGGTTTATCTTTTAGATGTGAGATGAAAAAAAAAAAAAAAAGACAAGATTATAATATAGTAAGTATCATTTATTCATAACTAGTACAAGATTGACAACTAGGATTTTCAAAAGACATACAGCAATAAAATCTTTCATCAATAACATCATAGACAAATTGGTCATTTAAATCATAATTTTCACTAAAAGCATGTAATATATTTTCCATGGAATGTCCTCTCACGCGAGACATTAAGTAAAACAAACAATATTGTCCGCACACCGTAGTTCCTTGACTTTGTAATCGCTTTCGATTAACATGTATCTTTGGATAGTTGTTCATAAAGTGTTTGAAATACGTCGAAAGTACATCATGAGAACTCCCATAAGAGTCAAATACTTCAAGAATTCCACTTTCAGTTAGGAAAAAGGCTACCCAATGTCTGCCTGGCAACAGCTTAACATCTGTATTTGCAATAAGCCCTGTCATCGGTTTTAAAACCAAATTGGATATTTCGTCGGCTGCAAAAACACCAATAATGCTCTCCTTCATCTTGCTGTCACAAGTAATGGCGCATTTCAACTGATTTGTATTCATTCTAAAATGACGTTTCTTTCTAAATTTATTTCGAAATAAGCTGGGAATTCGGCATACACAACACAGGTGGTAGCTTTCTTTAATGGCTTGCTAAAGATAGCTTCAAGTGAACAAGTTCCTTGTTTCACTAAGTTTAAATACTGTCCTTCATCACTGAAATTGGGTTCGATGTCAAAACAATAGAGAGCGTTACCTCCTGCTATGTCATCTCTGCTGAGTTGATTTCCACTGTCTCGCATCCATTTGTTCGTAACATCAAACAGACTATTGTATGCTGGTAATATGGTTCGACTTTTTGGTCCGTAGTTTAACTGCATTACATTTCCACCTACGGGTACTTGATTCAGTTTCAGTGTTATTTGACTGAGATTGAAATGTTGAAAGTTGAACGGGTTCATCCCATATGATCCACTAGCACTACTTGAATCTACAAATCCAATACAGCAACGAGTAGCTCTTAAACCGTTAAATAGATTATTGTAGTTAAAACTGAGGCTTCCTGCAGGAATTGAAATCAGGCGCATTTCGCTTCTCGTAAAGGGGTATTTAGCTGAATCTTTTAACATCCTTTGTGAGTGTCCTGTTAAGACGGCTGGATTCAATACGATTTTACACACCTTTAATGCTATATCTTCGATGATCACTTGAAAGTTAGGGTTACTTTCGCTAGTCATCAGACAAAACTCTGGTCTAGAACGGTAGAGTTTCACATTAATGGCCACTTGGTTTAAGATGTATCTGTCTAGACTACATAAATCATGAAGTAAAGGTGATTCCATGTCACATACTTGTGATTCCGTAAAATAAATAGACCGATCATATAAAGATGTGTTGCCACCATTTTTGACATCACTATCATCAAAGTGTCCCGTTTTATCTTTTTTCCAAAGCTGACTGGTCAGTTGGGATTCCTTTGCTTCTGATCCATATGATAATAGAGTCTGGATGTAGCTTTTATAATTGTAATGTGAAGTAGAAGAACTGACTAATTTGTTTTGTAGAGTGACATCCACTTGAGAAAACAGAGAATGAATAAAGTTATTGACTGGTCCTACATATTCGGTAGATTTCAAGCTTGATCCATCGCTATGTTTAATTCGAGCTTTTACGTATAGTCTAGTTTTTCTTAAGTCTACATATTCGAGTGAATTATTAGCAGCAATCGAAAAACTAATGGGACCAGTACCACTAAGCTGAGAGGTTGACCTCACTTCATCATAATATACATTTTCTACAGCAGTCTGTGTTGGTGGTAGAGTGAATAAATCTAATCCACTAGGTTGAGCTTCTTGAAACCCATCTAATGTTAAAGCAGCCATTTTATCCAAATATGTCCTTAAAATGTTTCTTAATTTTTTTCTTAGTTGTTTTCTTCTGTCTTTTCAGTGGAACCTTTTTTTTAATGACTGCCTTTTTATAATTCTTATCTTTTTTCTTTGAACCAGACGTTTTGTTTCTTTTAGATTTTTTCTGTGTCTTACTCGTACGACGTTTCTTTGTGTGACTGAGGTTAGAGCTGTGCGATTTTCGTTTTATAGCTTTCTTTTCTCTTTGCATCATATCTCGAGCCATCTCCTCCGTTTGCTGGACGGGGGACACGAGTTGAACAGTGACTTTTTCCTCAGATGAAGGTTTTACAGCCGATCCAATTGGTGTTATGAAAGAACGTGGTGAGCCTGACAATGAACCACCCCCTATCTGCTTTCCTGCTCTGTGCTTTAAGTATGGGTTGTTTCCGTTTTTTCCTAGATTTTCATAATAAGTGATCCAGTGACTGATATTTGGAATATACATTTTATTAATTGTATTTTTAGAAAAAAGGAAACGACTTTAAATGTAGTGTCACTGTTGATGTATTATCGAGA
>JARWCS010000042.1:762858-775587 GCA_034783895.1 Geukensia demissa | reverse complement strand
TTTCCATCTATTGCACTCTTGTTGAAGCGAACTCGTTTCTCATTATTATTTGACTCATTTTCTATTGTAGGAGACTGTACATCTTGTTGCTGATGTTGTTGAAGATTACCTCCAGACTGATTAAGCGGATGAGTGGAAGTGACATGATGGAAAAGGCCGTCATAATCATCAAAAAGTAATCCACAATGCTTACAGGTAAACCCCTTCTTTTTTGTTTGTACAGTTTTAGTTTCCTTACTTCCAACTGAAGGTGAATGCTCCAAGCTGTTTGATTTTACATTTGCACATTTCTTGTTATGCTTCTTCAAATTAGACTTTCTGGTAAACGATTTGTTGCACGTTTTGCATTCAAACTTCATGAAATGAGTATTTAAATGACGGTTTAATGTTCCAATATGTTTGAAGACTTTATCACAGAGATCACATGTTAATTGCAACTTTGGTTTCTTATTCTGCTTTTCAGTGCAATCAGCTTTTCTCTTTAGGTTGAATTTATTTTCAATTTCATCCACAGCTTGCATCAATAATTCATTGTCTGATTCATTAAATTCAGTTTGATTTCTTAATTCCTTAATTTGATTTTCTAAGTGTTTGTTCCGTTTTACTACGTGTTTTATGTACGCTTGTGCCATGTTGTAGACTTCAGTCCAGCATCTTAAACTAAAGACTGATTTGAAAACTTTCCTTATATATATATATATTTTGAATGCATTCCAGTTTGATGACGTCATATCTAGTTTCGAAGTGACTTTTAAAGTTACTGGACCATGTCAAGTGGTGATGGAATATTATATCTTAAAGGAGAGCCATTTTCTTTTCACGGTAAGTTTTTTGTTTTTCTCATGTGTTGCCAACATTTGTGTTGGTGTTATTGAAATATATGATTTACCACCTCCATCTTGAACACTTTTCTTTGATTTTCTCTCTCCTTTTTTGACACGAGTTTGATTTCCCTCCATCTTGCAGCCATGATCCAGATCTTTTTTAATAGCGTTCATATCAAGCTTTGTAGATTTTTCAGTCGTTTCTATTTTATTCGATGTAGGGTAAAATTTTTCAACACATTCTGATTTATCTTGGGTTTTGTTTTGTTCAATATCACTCGATGTTTCCTGTTTTTGCTCAATATTATCATATTTTATCAATTCCTCATATCTCGATTTAGGAATGAGCATAAGTTCACGAGACATACTTTAGGTAAGCTTTTAAGAAAATCGGTAGTAATTTCACAGACTTTACCAACAACAGCTTTCTTTTTCTTAGTGTAACTGGTTTGGATATCAGTTTGCGTATGATTTGTTTTTGTGTTGCAAGTACTCTTTTATCAGACTCAGATATTGGGCAGATTCCTTGAGAAACGTTAAAGATGATTTCAACGATCCATTGCAGTTGCATTTTGGTCAAAAGTTTTATAATTTGAACGGTTTGTTGATTTTTTGTTTGTGATAGAAATTGAATGAACTCTTTTCTTTCCTTCATTCTATAGGCTTATATACCACTGGTGTCTGTCCAACTCCACGACTACTCGTCAACTGATATTGTTTTGGTGTGTGAGGATTTAAATCTATACATAAATAACCATATGGTATAGATGTAGCTTTGAGGTAAGCATCCATAAAATATTTTAACTGTCCTGGAAAAATTTGTCTACCGAGTGTTTGAACTTGTAACTGGTCTCTATAATTTCTGAATAAAATGAAATAATGGCAGTTGAGAGATGCAGTTCTCATTGCTTTACCTTTATGAAATAAGTTTTGTAAGATGTGAATTACTGTAATCTGATGATGGTGTGAACCTACACACATTAAATGAACTATCTCAGAACTATCTGCTGCATCCATCATAAGATCATCCAAAACCAACACTTTGTGTCCTTGTAGAGCGCCCCATTGTGATAAAGTGTCCATGCTAGGTAAACCTTTATGAAACTCAATGTTTTTTATTTTGTCTTCCATTTTATCATAAATGGGTTGCCAGACACTAAAACAGAAACAAATTTTCACTGGTGGTATTTGAAACATTCCATTTGCATTTTCCAAAACATTTTTGGTGAACACTGTTTTCCCAGAATTGGATGGTCCAACAATAAAAATTGACGTTGGACTTTGAAATTTTAACAAACTTTCCTTGTTCCACCAGTCAACCATTGTGTTTGAGTGTTTGATGTCAAATGACATTTTTTAGTGTTTTTTTTTAAATTTATTTTAGATATGAAAAAGAAAAAGACAAGATTGTGAAAAAGTATGTCATATTTATTTACAAATAGTACAAGATTGACAATTATCATTTACAAAAATCATACAACAATGAAATCTATCATCAATAACATTATACACGAATTGGTCATTCAAACTATAATTATCTCCAAAAGTCTGTACTACTTCCTCCATGGAGTGTCCTCTTACTCGAGACATTAAATAAAATAAACAATATTGTCCACACACTCTGGTTTCCGTACTTTGAAGTCGCTTTCCATTTGTCTTTATCGTTGAATATCTGTTCAGAAATTGTTGAAAATATAATGACAGTTGATCCAATGAACTTCCGTATGAGTCAAATACTTCTAGAATTCCATTTTTGTTGAGATAGAATGCTATCCAATGTTGGCCTGGTAAACTTTTCACATCCGTGTTAGCAATAAGTCCAGACATTGGTCTTAACTGTGTGTTTGAAATTTCATCAGATGCAAAAACACCATAAATACTCTCTTTCATTTCACTATCAGATTCGATAGCACACTGTAGTTGATTGGAATTCATTCTAAAACGACGTTTCTTTCCAAATTAATTTCGAAATAGGCTGGAAATTCTGCATAAACCACACAAGTCGTAGCTTTCTGTAAGGGCTTGCTGAATATTGTTTCTAATGAACAGGTGCCTTGTTTCACTAAATTTAAATACTGTCCTTCATCGCTGAAGTTAGGTTCAATATCAAAACAATAGAGGGCATTTCCTCCAGTTACGTCATCTCTACTTAGTTGGTTCCCACTGTCTCTCATCCATTTGTTTGTAACGTCAAACATACTAGTATATGAAGGCAGTACGATGCGACTCTTTGCATCATAACTTAATTGCATTACATTTCCTCCCACGGGTACTTGGTTTAATTTCAGTGCTATTTGACTGACATTAAAATGTTGAAAATTGAATGGGTTCAAAGCATAGGAACCGCTAGCAGCGCTAGAGTCTACAAATCCTATACAGCAACGAGTGGCTCTTAAACCGTTAAACAAGTTATTGTAATTAAAACTAAGGCTTCCTGCTGGAATTGATATCAGGCGAAGTTCACAACGCGTATACGGGTAGCGGGCATTAACCGTTTGCATCTTTTGAAAATGTGCCGTCAAGACTGAAGGATTAAGCACAATTTTACACACCTTTAATGCTATGTCTTCTATAATCACTTGAAAGTTCGGATTACTTGCGTTGGTCATCAAACAGAATTCTGGTCTAGACCGATAGAGTTTTACATTAACAGCTACTTGATTCAGCATATATCTATCTAAACTACATAAATCATGAAGCAATGGTCCCTCCATATCACATACTTGTGATTCTTTAAAGTAAACTGAGCGATCATATAATGATGAGTTGGAACCGTTCTGAACGTCATTATCATCAAAATGTCCAGGTTTATCTTTTTTCCAGAGTTGGCTGGTCAGTTGGGATTCTTTCGCTTCTGATCCATATGATAGCAGAGTCTGGAGGTAGCTTTTATAATTATAATGTGAAGTTGAGGAACTAACAAGTTTATTTTGTAGAGTTATATCCACTTGGGAAAACATAGAATGCAAGAAATTATTCACTGGTCCAACATATTCGGTCGGTTTCAAGCTTGAGCCGTCGAGATGTTTAATTCGAGTTTTTACACAGAGTCTTGTTTTCCTTAAGTCTACATATTCTAAAGAATTATTAGCAGCAATTGAAAAACTAATGGGTCCAGTACCACTGATTTGAGAGGTTGATCTAATTTCATCAAAATAAATATTTTCCACTGCTGTCTGAGTTGGTGGTAGGGAAAACAGATCTAAACCACTAGGTTGTGCCTCTTGAAATCCATCTAATGTTAATGCAGCCATCTTATCCAAATATGTCTTTCAGTTGTTTTGTAGTTTTCCTTTTGTTATTTTTCTTTCCCTTGACTGAAGCTTTTGATTTCTTCTTATTGACTTTTGTTTTATTAATCTTAGTTTTTTTCTTTAAAGTTGATTTTTTGTTTCCTTTAGATTTTTTCTGCGTCTTGCTTGTACGACGTCTTTTGGTAGAAATGAAGTTATTTTTGGGAGACTTCCGTTTTATGCCTTTGTTTGCATTTTCTCTTTGCATCATATCGCGAGCCATCTCTTCCGTTTGCTGAACTGGTGACACAAGTTGGACAGTCAACCGTTCTTCTTCTTTTGGTTTAACTGCTGGTCCTATGGGAGTAATGAATGAGCGTGGTGATCCTGTTAGTGAACCACCCCCTATTTGTTTCCCAGTTTTATTTTTTAGGTATGGATTGTGACCATTTTTATCTAAGTTTTCATAGTAACGAATCCAGTGGCTAGTATTTGGAATATACATTTTATTCATTTTAAAAAAATGGAAACGACTTAAAATGAAGTGTCACTGTTGATGTATTGTCAAGAAATGAAGCTAATTGGTTTTGACTGTCTGTTATATAGATATCTATATCATATATTTCGTTTATTCTAACAGGGACATAATGCGGTGTGTCAAGAATCGTGGACCAGTTTCCCATGTCTATAGCGGCAATTCTGCGAAGAAGTGGTTTCTGCTCTCCATCGACGATAGACTCCCCACAAATGCTGGAATACAGGTAAATTGGATCAGTTTTTGATATATTACTGGTAATGTCAGTTTCAAGTAAAGCAACTTTCCATAATCCGTTTAACATCAGTGGTGAGTTGAAGTGAGAAGTAAATTTGTATCCCCTGTTATTGGGAAAATATTCCTTTCCTTTATCACTGCTCATTGTTAAGTAGATACTCATCTTTATTGATCAGAATCTTTCGGATTAGTAATGTCATTTTCATTGATCCATTGATTATATTTATCTGGCCAGCCTTCAAATTTGACGAGCCATTGAATTTGCCCGTTTCGTTTTCGTTTTCTAATTTTTTTTTCAATGTACCATAAACTATTCTCATCTTTGTTTACTTTTTGTAACTCGGATTCATAGAAATTTCCCTTAATCGGTTCGTTTAAAAAGTCTTCCACTCGGTACATGGGAATAGCCTGCATTCGAAAACGTTTCCTAATTTTGAATATTTCTCTGGTAAAGTGTTCATCGTATGATCGATCGAAAACCATACTGATACGCGAAAGTCGAACCATGTCACCCACTTTGAATCTAAATCTTCTCGGTCTAACTGAAACTTTTTTAGGTTTTAAATACATGAAAGCCCATATATCAGCTTCGTTGGCCTTTGTAACATCTTTAGGGGCTATATTATTCAAACTCCTGTGAGGGGTGGCATTATATGTAGCTACAACATCTTGTAATACATCTAGATATCTATGTGTCCTCTGCTTTGTAAAGTATTTCCATAAGAGATTTCGAATTGTTTTTATGGTGCGTTCTACATAATTTGCCTTTACATCACTCTCGGCGGTGAAATAATATATGTTTTTACTTTTCAAAAAATTTTTCATAATGTTACTTCGAAATTCTTGACCTTTATCCGAACGTATCTTGTTGGGTGTACGTCCCTGACTTAAAATTTTTTGTAATGCTTTTACAACTTCGTTTGCCTTTTTATTTTTCAGAGGTTCTATCCAGAGATATTTGGAAAATATATCGATGACAAAAAGAAGAAACCTTGTGCCATCGTTCTCATCAGCTATATTTGAGACATCTGCCAGATCCATATCAAACTGATCATCGAATCCCGAGACGACAACTCGTGCCCTCTTGAAATGGTGTCTTGGTTCTTTTCTTAGACTATAACTGTCTTGATTTTGTAACCATTTTCGAACTGTGTTTTTACCGATGTGCGTAATACCCTTTGACTTTAAAACGTGATACAATTTATCGGAACCATAATAGGCACCCGCCTTGGACAGATTTAAATATATTTTTTCTAATGTTTGAAGTGCCTGCTTTCTTCTGTTCATGTTGAATTGTGAAAAAATAATGCTAATAAAAATTAGAACCTATATCTTTATTGGATTTATAGGACGACTCACATTTCAGGTCAGTTCAGTGTGTTTTGTGTAAGAGTTGACACTCTTTATTGACTTATTCTGATATTATCTAAAAACCAAGCAAACACACAAAATAAAATGATTTATTAAACATAATTTTCATTACAAAACAAACAACATTCATGAATAACTCCCAGTATGGTTAAAGTTCATTTAACAAATGCAGAATTGGTTTGATTAAGAGTGGAACCAATTCGTGAAAAGCCAATAATGTTTGTTTTTTTCTATGCAGGCTAATTCTGTAGCTAGCTAAGAAACGTAAAGTCCTTTTGAAATGTTTAAGTTTTTGTCTATGCACACTAGAAATTGCTAAACGTCCACTAAGTATTTTCCGCACAATTTCAGTTAATGCTCGAAGCTGGTCTGTTGTAATGAAGTCTATCATCAGTTTCCTTTGTAGAGGCCTTGCATAATATAAGGATTTTAAAAATGCTGAATTGTTTATGATATATCTGTTCATGATGAATGTCTCATAGACACTGAAGTCTAAAGTACAATCCTGATTAGAAATATTCTTCGTCGTCCTCAAATCTGTTCTCCAAGGAAAAAAGTCTCTCAGTTATTGACCACAGGTCTTCCATTTTAGGTTTATGATTATTACACCAGTCTTCAAAACTATTCAACAGTTTGGTTTTACAATCAAGTGGAATGTCCATGATTTCGACTTGCTCCCTCATTTTGGACATTATGTCAGCATACATTATTTTCGCAAATGCCTTATCAAAGTAAATGTCTAAATGTTCTGCTTTTGTCCACATTAAACATGTATGGTGCGTCTGACTTGGGTGGTTCACTTCACATCCATAGCAATGTTCCTTAACTACCTCATCCAACACATCTAATATAGATCTAGCATATAGAAAATCCAATGTATGTTTCAAAAATCTCTCGATTTTTTTATCTTCGTGGTATACATCCATAACGTCTGTTTTCTCCAAATAGAAATCTAAAAATGATGAAATTTCCAAAACTACTTTTATAAACCTAAAATTAATGACGTAACAGGATAATTATCTAATGAATTACATCAAAATTAGGTACTTTTCTGGAAACCATTTTAGCATATAAACAGTTTGGTTCCCATTTTAAGTGTTCGTTTTCCACATTATCAGATTTAGTCCACTGTTTCAACGTAACACCACAATAGAAACATGTCACACGATCGCCAATGTTAGTATAATAAAATCCATTATGTATCAGCTCGTTTGGTTTCTGTGCCATTTGTTTAGGCCAGTTGTCATAAGTCTGTTCTCTACTGATATAATACATCATGTTGGGGTGCACAGGGCTAAAACGAAACATATTAGACATATATGAGTCGGATTCCACGTCCATCATTTAGCTATGAAACTTGGAACAAAAATAACGAACTCAATGTTAGATCTCTGAGAAAAATCCTTGACAGAGTCAATATATAAATCCCAATCTTCACCGGCAACTCCACCGCCAATCTGATACGGTAGTCCTACAGATTTGATGTTAAGTGCTAGAAGTTGTTCTAAACACTGACAAAACCAACTAAGTCTGTTCTCTCTTGTGTCATTATAAGGTTGGACAGATCTATATTTGCGGTGAAAATAAACAAAATCCCACTGACTCAAGAAGCATACAATGTCAATACTTGACACATTCGGAGATTTAAACATTTTAATTGTTCCAGGTATAAGTTTTGACTCGAATCGCCGCGGCGTGTTGAATGAATGTTCGCCCAGGGAAATCTATCTGCAATTTTTGCTGATAAACCCCAAGTACCATGTTGTGCAAACTGTGTTGATAAACCATGCGGTGTGATACAAAGACAATTTGCTTGGTATACAATAATGTCAACATCTTTAGTTTCTAACAAATCTCCGAAAACAAATGTTATACCCATTGCAGCATACTATTGTAAAAATAAGTATACTACTATTCAAAACGAATGAGTCCTTTAAAAATAAAAAAAAAACTCTGAATGCTGGTGACAATATATTTACTTTTGAAAGTAGTCAATCGTCATTGTGCCAACCTGAAGTATCATGGTGCCACCCTCGAATATAGTTTGGTGCCACTCTCAAATATGGGTTTGGTGCTTCCCTTCAGACGAAAGAAGTCTACCTACAATGATGTTCCACTCTTTACGTCATGTCATGGCATGCCATTATGTGCTGTGCCACCCTAAATAATGCCAAGCAAATAAATGGTGCCAACCTGCTCATATCACGAATACACCACTACTAGTACCATTAGAACCGAAACATAGGAAGTCAAAGAACCAAACATAGCACAATCACCACTCAAATCCAAACAAATCGAAATGACAACAACTATAAGTGCAGTTTTTTTTTTTTTTTTTTTTGAGGGACGCTCACTTGTGAAAAGCAGTTTTCTGTTGATATTCTCTTGCTTTGTGCACTATTAGGTCAGTATCTAGAGAACCAATTATTTCAGATCTTATTTCTATATTCCATTTTGGTTATGCGTATCCACCATCAAACATTTCAGAAAAATAAAGAAGATAGTTAAAACTCACTCCTTAAAGCAAGATTAAATGGCATATATCACTTAGCACAACATGTCCTTTTTTCATATACAAATGAGACACTATTACAAGGCGTCATTATCAAATATCTAAAAGTTCTATATTTGGTATATCAAATGAAACAAATAAAGGGAACAGTGACCATACCTCTTTGGGTTACCAACAGATAATCATCATACTGTTAGTCGAATGTGTACTTGATTTACATAGTTAAAACTTTAAAAAGTGCGATTGTCAAACGTTTTGTAAATATCTACCATGTGGTTTATATATTTTGTCTAAGATGATTTCTCTGGCTTTAAGGTATTTAGCTGTAACATCACCAGCTTCACTTAGTGGTGCATCATAATCTGAAAATGACAAGTTATTATGATATCATAAAAACAATGGTAATACATTTTATTAAAAAGAAGAGAGATGTGGGGTAAGTGATGAGGAGATCGCATCAAATCTACAAACACAAAACATGTTGCTTTTTGCTTAAAGGATAAGTGCTTACTGTAAAATAATCGTTTAAAATAATAATGGTTGTTCTTTTACCAATAAAGAAAAGGCATAAATAAAAATGTGAATAAATTAAACACCATTACAAAAAGGCGGTTGTTAAAGCTCGAGCTCGAGCTCAAGACGACATAATCTGGCTTACCGTAGCTGGTCACATCCGGTTTGTAAGTTGATCCTGAGAATCTATTGGCACCAGACATAAAGCCAAAGTTTGTTCCGCCGTGAAACATGTATATATTTACTGATGAATCGGCGTCTAAAATTCCTGCTAAAGTGTCCGCAAAATCTATAAAGAAAGGAATTCAAACTTTGTATTAATAATATTTTGAGATCGCGCTAGTTATTGATTTTGTATATTAAAAATATTCTGAATCTATAAATATTGTTAAATATGTATTAATTAATAAAGAAAATGTCATTTTGGTACCCCAACTTTAACCGTTAAAAGACTCAAATAGTGCTTAACGAAATGGTGTGGAAGTCGGTATTCAAATTATTGGAAGTGATCAATTTGTGGCTTCAACATTCTGGAAGATACAACGAAATATAAGTTTATAAATATGACCATTTGCATATCTTATTTTAAGAGGAATATGAATGCGTACTTGTAGTTATAATTAATATGTATAAAGTTCCTCAATATGACAACATACCGTCCAAGACTAGTCCCTTGTGGGTTGATGTCCAGTGATCAAACCACCCTGACCAGAACTCAGTTACCATCAATGGAAAAGATGAACTCCACTCCCGTATACGTTGCAGGGATTCTACACCTGCTTCCATACTGGGGAAATTTGCTGTTGGGAGAGCACCTGAAAATTGTAAAGAAATGTTAGCGCATCTAGGATACTGGAATTAATATAAAAATAGGAGATGTGGCATGATCATACCTTTCACAGCACAAGTATTCCAGTTGTAGTTGACGTTGTAGCTCCTGTCAAAATGACCATATAACGGCGAATATGCTTGCCCTTAAAGTATTCCTTGATGCAGAAAATAATTAATCATTTGCGTTTAACCTTCATATTACTTATTGCTCATTTTTACAAAATGCAAAGAGAAAATAAAATACTGTTATACTTAATGCTGAAGCATTTCTATTTTCTTCATATTTCAAAACTTTCATATCTAATGCATAATTATAGACAAGATGTAGTTCTATTTAGAAGACGTCAATTTTCATTTTTATTCTAAAATTTTTATCATCTATTTCCTTTAGAACACTTTAAAACAATTTAACAAAGCGCTGGGTCCTATTTGGTATTTAGGGCAATTTTAACCTAGATGTGATATTAAAGAATACTTACGATCGTAGAAAGTACAACGCTCAATACCACCAGGATTTTCAGATGTAAGGAATAATTCTTTAGCACCATATTTTATTAGAGTCTGTAAAATAACGACTTCTATTAGAATAACATTTACCGTAACTGCTATATGACATTAAATTATTTTTATGACATGTGATTCGATACATCAAGTCGAGAAACTTTATCTTCAGACAGATATTGAACATACCTCTTGAATAAACTCCAAATGTTCATACTCGTCACTGTATGAGCCGAATTCGTTTTCAACCTGAAAAGCAATGATTGGCCCACCGATTGTTGTCTTTGGTATCCGTAGACAGTTCTGAAATATATCAGTAAATTACATCAATACAGAAACTTCCAATGCGTGTAGCAAGATGGACGTTATCGTTGTTTATATACAAATGCAACAATATTTTTTTGTGTTTAAACAGCGACGTTATGCATACGAACTTAGTAAAAACAAACTCTTGATTGCAGCAAAAGACATATAGTGAATCTTTCTTATTTGATGAAATCAATTACACCCATAAAATATTACTGGAAGTTGCTATTTTAAAAGATACTGAGGGGTAAATAGTTTCTCCCTATTGTCGAAAATATAACGCACCCCTGCGATTTATTTTATTTATCTGATATAGCAAAATTCCATTCGGAGGCAAAACCGATTACATTTTTGTACACTGTGTGAATTAATAATGTTTTTTTTTCTTTCAAATAATTAACTTGGATGCTTACCTGTAAATCTGCTATCTGTGGAATTAGTTGGCTGAGAAATCTATCCACGGCTTCTTGGTATGGTGGGTAGTTACTGCGTACTTTCATCTCAGGGTCACGCAAGAGCCATCTGTACAATTGTTACAGTTTTTACATTAGTTCTAAGCCTTTTTAAAACTAAAATCTTATAATGACGATAAATTTTAAACGTTCTGAGCTCTCAGTGTTTTCCTCAAGTTTTGCACTGTCGTATTTATCCGACATCGTTTGAAAAAAATATTTGAATAGCTCTGAATGTTTGAAATGCATTAAGTTTTACTGGGGAAAGTATGCGAGAAACAGAGGATTTAAGCAATCAGGCAATAAACATAGTGAAACTAAAACGTTGCCGAAACGGAAACAAAATGTGCGTGTAACAAGGTTTCACGTTTGCGCGCCATATATATATTTTCATTCTCGTTATAGAACCCACCGTTGGCACACGGGACATATCGGGGTCCAAAACAAAGCAAGTACTTACGACGGCATACCACCAAAATCCCACTCAGCACAAATGTATGGTCCGGGTCGGAAAATCACATACAAACCAACTTCTTCTGCAGTCTTTATAAACTTTCTGAATTATTAAATATATGTATCATATGAGGTGTTATTCGACCTCTTATAATTGATACTTTTCACACGGAAATCGTAAGCAAAAATGTCAGATATTTAAAGAGTCCTGACAAGTTTCTCAATAGATTTTTAAAAAGATAACAGTTTCAATATACTCTTGCATAAATGTAATAAATATCACCAACTTTCAATTATTATGACAAATTGATGTTAAAATAGAATATTCAACCCAAATACGTGTTGTTTTTGCTATCTTAAACAAAAATATTCATTAACTTGGCCTCTTGTTCGATGTTACAAAGCTGTATTCAGTGGTTATTTGCATGGTTATTTAGGTTTTCTGTATCAGAACACTTGGTACATTACCTGACATCCAGCCTGCCGGTAAAGTCAAACTCGTTTGGATACAACTCATGTAAGTTCCAGCAAACATATCTAGAAAATAATAGTTTTACATCGATTGATATCATTCTATATATTTTACCTACTTAAACTTAGATCCAAGATCAAGTTGATAACTCCCGTTACTTTAACAGTGGAATAAAGAATGTTAGTCCTTAAAGAGCTAAATTTTCTACCATTAGCTTAATGATTTTTTTTTGTTCAAATGTATTTGGGGTTTTTTTTCTTCTTACTATTTGTAAGTGTGTCTATTCCGCATTAAAGAGTTCATATTTTCCATCTTACTACATGTACTATAATACCCCCGACAATTCTCTCTGTTTAAAGATTCGAAAAAAATTTACTTATGTAAAGCAAACTAAATTTGCCACGACTTTCGACAAAATATATCGAAAGTTCAGCTATGAAGTATGTCATATTATATATCGTTGGAATTCTAATTTTTTGCCGCAACTCA
>JARWCS010000042.1:702183-729173 GCA_034783895.1 Geukensia demissa | reverse complement strand
AAATACTGTGTCCACACTTACCCAAAGGGTCTTTTGTTCCCTTTCACATTTCAATGTGCTGCGGTCGTATCATGCTGTGCTTGCGAAGCACCTAAATTAAAGAATGGATCATCTGTATACATGTACTTTGTTTATCTTGTGTATCAGAATCTCAAATACTTGATATTTTTTCAGGCTGTCATATTAAACTGTTATTTGAAGCTCTTTTTTAGAATGGTCTTTGTCATGCATCTTACTAATCAAAATGGACTAGAGAATTCATTCTTAGATGTGTTATCAGATAGCAAAACTGTTTTAGTACCATTTTGCTGTATTGATAACTTGTTTTGAGTGATTTCAAATACATCAGACGAGGATTACTGATGATGGACATTATGCTGCAGGACGGCTTGATGATCCAATTATAATGGCTGCAGGTCAGCATGGTACAAATTATACATTGTAAGCTTTCTACTGCAGGTCAGTATGGAACTATCAAAACATGAAAAAAGATATTGATATGTATATTTATTAAAGATAACAAATGACATTTCATGATTATATACCAAAATGTACATATAAAACATGAGGTGGGTTTTCATAATAAATTACAACAAATTAATTTACCAATCAAAATTTACAATTTTTTTTACAATTCACAGAACATTAAACAGAAAGCATCAAGAAATGTAGCAAAATTATTACTAATTTTCAGAAATTTTGTTGAAAATTAAAAAAAAAAACATTTCACTTAAAATATAGAAAGGTAATTATAATAAACCAGATTTATCTTTAGTTTTGACAAACATTTAATTCATGAGACCCCTACCTCAGTTGACAGAAAATATGCCACTAATGTTATTAAATAATAGTGTAACATTTTCTTGCATTACTTTTAGAAATACAAGTATAAAAGTACATAAGTGATGTTGAAACTCAGTTATCACTTAAATTTAACATAAAGTCCTTTGTATTTGATTCAATTTGTGATTGAGTCATGCAATCTGTAATTTACATTAATATATAATTACTTTAAAACAACATTTTATGGTTAAAAAAATTGAGGTTTGAGTGTCTTATTCGGGTTCAGAATGTTGTGAATTATAATGAAATAGGAAATTTCTGAATTTTTTTACAGTGCATTTGATGAGCTTGCTGATGCCAGAAGAAAGATTGAAGAATTGGAGAATCAGATGAAAGAGAAAGATGAAGAATTATCAAAACTGAAGGAAAAAATGGAAATAGAAAGGTTTGGTGTGGCAAGATTTAGCCATGATAATAGCATGATTCAATTCTACACTGGTTTTATGTCTGTATCAATGTTTTATGCCTTTTTTAACTATATCAAACCTGCTGCTTCTTGTATGACCAGCTATTATTACAAAGCTGCTGATGCTGTCAATGTCAATATTGGTAGACAAAGAAATATGCTTGTCATTGATGAATTGTTTTTATTTTTATGTCGATTAAAATGTGGGTTGATGGAGCAAGACTTAGCAGTAAGATTTAATATACATATATCCACTGTCAGTCGCAAAATTATTACTTGGGCAAATTTTATGTATTTTGTTTTAGGAAGTATTAACATTTGGCCTTCAAGGGAAAAGATTGATGAAACTATGCCTGTCACATTTAAACGCTGTACCCAAACACCCGGATAATTATTGATTGTACTGAGCTTAAAACTGAAAGGCCATCATCTTTAGCCCTTGGGTCAAAATGTTATTCTACATATAAAAGCTCCCACACATGGAAAGGTCTTGTTGGGGTAGCACCTCATGGAGCCTTAATATTTGTTTCTATTTTATATACTGGGTCAATGTCAGATGTAGAAATAACACAATTATGTGGATTAATTGATTTATTAGAAATTGGAGACTCTATTATGGCAGACAAGGGGTTTGTTCTGAACAAAGTTCTTGATAATACTGGGATAACTGTGAACACCCCGCCATTTCTAATGAGCCAGGGTCAGTTTACCATGCAACAAGTTGAGGAAACGCAAACTATTGCGAAACTCCGTATTCATGTGGAGAGACACATCCGTAGGGTGAAAGAGTACCATCTTTTTGATGGGATCATACCTTTGAGTATGACTGGATCCATAAACCAACTATGGACTGTTGCAAACATGTTGACACTCTTTCGTGGACCACTTGTGAAAGAATGGCAGATCAGTTCATAAACTTAAGCAGTTCAGGTTTAAATTATTCCAGTTTTACCTTTCTATTTCCATTTTTTCCTTCAGTTTTGATAGTTCTTCATCTTTATCTGATATATACATTTTAAAAATTATTTATTCATGTTGTAGTAACTTACACAAACACACTGAATTGTGTTGATCATGAAAAGGATAGCTTAATTTTTTAGACTGAGAATGAGAATATGACATCTATTTTTACATATTTTAGATCTTCAAAGTTTTTTAATTCTAAAGAAAAAACTTTCTATTGATTACAAAATTTGAAACATGATCTGAATGGATGCCTGCCAGTTTATACTGAGACATAATTAATCATATCTATCCAAAGATCATCCCGCTCTTTGCATCGTAAACTGACCATGTTCACAACAACATACATTTTTGTAATTATCTGTTGATCAAATTTAAAACTAAAAATTTCAAATGGAATTAATTATCCAATTATTTTTCTCTTTTCAAATCCCACTTAAATTACTTTAAACTCTGATGACAGTAAATATAAATTGAATGCCAGTGCATAAACTAACATAAAGGTCACATGCAGCGTTTTTTAAACATGGTATAATATTTAAATATTTTTTCTTTGTTATATTCTGAGTAAATATCTGTAAGTTATTGTTTAACTATTAGCCAATATTCAATAATCTGTTAAATAAAATGAAATCTGATTCTGGCAGATCCTACTTATCTCCCTTGATTACCATCTTATATTTATTATTGTGATGTCAACTGAGGTCTTTTAAATTTGTGTTTCTGATGTCCCTGGCAGATCCTCAGGGCTCATGTGATATCAAACATTAAAAGAGACCCTTTTCATAATAAGAACAGCAATTATGTCTCCGCTTTATCCCAAGCACTGGAAAGTTTTGCACTTGAATATATCAGCAACATAACATAGTACATGTAGAGTAAAAATCATTGGGTTTTTGCGATCAATAATATTTCAGCTACAGAACTCTTCGTAAATATTAGTATGTCAAAAAACACTGCATGTCACCTTTCAATCTAGATAATGGTAGAAATAAAACAAATCCAGTTTTGTTTTCATGTCCTGCCAAAATTCTTCATCAAATGTGATACATTCAAGATAATACTCATCTTCACGCCAAACATAAAAATGGCACCACTTTAAACCTGATACAGCAAGCTGCATCATGACCTGATAATAATAATTATGATTTTTCTTCAAAGTCCAGTTGGCATCACCATCCTTTACAAGGTATTGACATTCTGCTAATGGTTTAACAGGGCATTTAATCTCCAGTAAACCATAAGCTGGAACCATCTGGTTGTGGTAGACCTTTCTGTCCGGACTGGCAGCCAGCCAGGGACTGTATGGACTCACAATGATGCCACAAGGATAGACATTGACTTCTTGATCATTTAGCTGAAATAGAAGTGGTAAAGTATAGTATATTCAACCAAAGTCACTAGTATAACTCCCCACCCATAAAGTTATTAATGACTGATATAGTTCAGGAGTTATGTCCCTTGACATTTTGAAAATTGTCAAAAATACTGGTTTTTGGATAATAACTTTTGTTTCTCTATTAGAATTATTTTTACCTTTTACAGTTACAGTAATTAATAAAATACAATCTAGACTCAATTATCAGCCTCAATGAGATATATTTCCCGTTTTAGAGTTATGTCCCTGAAAGTTTTCACTTTTAAAAATTCACAGAGCATCTGTCAGTTCTACCTACTTTTTTTGTAGTAAACAATAGATTTTTTGTCATGGATCATGCATATTTCAACTGTCTTACATTTTCAAAGTCCTGCCTTATATCATATCAGGAATATCATTCTCAAAAATAGAGGTGAACAATTGATTTTTAAAATCATAATACATTCTTTCAATGGCTCAAATAAATTTTAATAGTTAATTTTTAGAGTCGCGGATATAGGTGTTAATAAGCACTTAAAAAATTATTATTTAATGCTTTCATGAAATATTAATTTAGTTAACTATTGTATGCATCATGTACATATGTTACATTTATTGTTATTTGAAAAAAAGAGAAAGAACACACATGCAAGGAGAAATAAAAAAAAAGATGAATAGAGAAAAGAAACAATAATTAGTTTTATGAAAAAAGTGTGTCCAAAAAAAAAAAACAAAAACAAAAAAAAAAAAAGGAAAAAAAACTCAAAGCTTTGATAGTTTAATGAAAAACACCGATTTCAAAATCGGAGATGGTGGGTCATAACCACCTCAGAGCGAGTTTAGATAATAATTTCTACATACCGGTACATTTAAAGACTTTTTAACAAGTTTATGCCATTTTAGTGTCACTATAAGGTTATAACCAGCAACAGATGATTTAAAAAATAATTTCATGTTTTCTTTTGCAGGTTGCTTTTAATTGCAAAATCAAATTTAATTCTCGTCTAATAACAGTCAATGACAGTCTTTTTCAGTTATGTTTATACCATGGCATATGAATTAGCAGCTACAGCTTCGTACAACAATCCATGCTTCATACTTTCGGTCAGGACTCTTCTGGTGGTCTTCAACCTTGCAACCAAAGGATCATTATCTAAAAGAAAATTATCTCAAATAATGAAAATTACCAACCTTATAAAAAGCTGTAATAAGTTATGTTAAAAGTATAATTCAGGTTTGTGTTTAGGGTTAAGGTTTATTTTATTTCCAAGTCTATATCTGTGCATCTTAAGGTCAATAACCCATAAGGTTATATCTTTTCTCCTTATAGTTTATTAACACTGAAAAGAAAATTACAAATTGAATATACATTTGTGTTTTGAAAGTCGAAACAGAAAAGTAATTACATGTTCCACAACTTTGTATATTGGCAGCGTTGAAAGTGAAGTACAGTCAAACCTGTATACAAAGAGCACCCTTGGGACGTGAAAAATGTGCCCTTTATATGGAGGTTCAAACCACAAGCTTTATTCATGGTTGGGATATATATTCAGTGCCCTTTTTAGACAGAGACTTGCTATTATAGAGGTGCCCGTTAAAGCAGGTTTGACTGTATTAGTATTTTGCTATTTTCTGTCACAAGAATAATGGCAATACTGAACAATTTACATGTACATGCATTTGAATGAGAAGCATTAGTGAATTATCTCCCTGAACCAAGTTAGGTTAGGGGAGATAAATTCACATTACCATATCAATAAACTCTTTTAATATTTTAATTTAAATTATCCCCACTTTGACCATATCAAGCTTACTTGGTTCAGGGAGATAATCCACCTACGTCTCAAATTTTGTACATCACATTAAATGTGACATGCACAAATTAGTTAGGCAGTATGATCAAAGGAAAAATTAACAAGCTGCTTACAAACAGTTATATTTATAGCATGCTAAATAATTATTTCCACTTCTTTTATAATTTCTTAACTTTTTGATCAATATAAAATGTCATCTATTGCAACATACCAGCCCTTCTCTTAACAATGTCCCCTGCAATAGATGCTGTGAGGCGGTCTTTCCTGACCGCATGCCAGCGAGGGTCAGAACTCTGCAGCCTTGTCATCTCCTCTATGTCAGCACATTCCTCTGGTGAAACATGAAGACTGTTTAATTTTGTAGTTTTCCGCTGATCTAAAACCACGCTGGCCTGATTTACCATTACATTCTCCATCGGTAATTTTGGAAAGTCAGCATCCAGAACATTAAGAATAAAATGGCTAGACAACTTCTGCTGGTAACTGAGTGGGGAACCTTTTGGAAATTTTCCGAACTTGGTAGACTGTACAGGGGCATCGGCATTGACATTCATTACACTGAGAAGTAGGCAACTGTTGTCAACCTCTGAAACGGAAGCTTTCAAATCCGAAATGGGAGGAAGATCTGTCCTTAATGGATTGTATAGTGTCGAATGTATTCCTTTGGGTTGTCTGTATGGTGACTGAGGATCATACCCTATCAGTACAACATCATCAACTGTGCTTCCCCCAAGCTTTTCCCCTCTAGGAAGATGCCAAGTTTGAGCCATTGAGGTCTTCAGAATATCTTCAGGTATTGATGTCATGTTGAGGGACTTCATATGGGCAAGAGTATACAGTAATCCAGTTATATGTCCACACGTTCCCAATTTTCCAATTGCGCATGAACAGTTGCTGTATTTAAGTACAGGTCCTTCCAAAAGAATAACCTGAAACCATTTAAAAATCATTTTCATTGCAAATTTATTATTTGCATTGAAAATTTGCCTTGATTCCCATTGAAATGTTAAGTGAATCATATGATTTTTAATTATGAATAGATAGACATAATTGACACTTGTTTCTTAACTTGAGTTCCTATTACATGTAGATGGAGTGTGGTCTCTGTTGCATTTATGGTATATGTCTCTCCAACCCTACTGATTTACAAGACAGGCTATGGATTTTTGCAAATTTGGTAAATATTTCATTTTTAACGGCAAAATCTGCAATGTGCAGAATTGGTATTAATCTAACACAAGGCATTATATAGCTGCAGAGAAAAGTGTTACAAAATTTTGCTATACGAACACTGATATGTAAACAAATCAAACTCTAGGCAAACAGGAAGTGATATCTGAGATGACCGAAAAGGGGAGACATGGTTAAAGTCATCATGTCTAAACTATTTACCAAATATCTTAGTATTCCCTCTGGCAGTTGGAGAGGAAAGTGTTACAAATTATAAAAAAAATCAAAATTCCAGCAAACAGAAAGTGATATCTGAACCAGCCGAAAAGAGAAGACATGGTAGAAGTCATCAGGTCTAAGCTATTTACTACTGTTATGTCCCGCAGAATCTTGAAAGTGGGTTTTCTCATAGTTGTCTCATGAACAATCATACCATATCTCCCATTTTTTTTATTTCTCAAATATTTTTTGTTTTGCTGCAATACTGAGTATTCAGACCTTTTTGAATGGAAAAATAATAAAAACTTGGACAAAAAATGGCTTACTTCAATTTCATGAGGAGTTTCATTCTTTCTCTGAGACCGATAACATCTGGCTCGTACAACACATCCTTTGTCTTCTTTGTGCACTAAGAAAGTTAATTAAGCAGTGTTCATTGAAAACAGCAAACAAGATCAGAAAATGTGAAGCATGATAAACAAAACTTTTTATTTAAAAGTAAAAAATGTTTTAACTCTTTATTTGAAATTGAACTATTTCTCATTGAAATATTAATATAATACATGGTGGTACAGTGTACCCAAGAAAAGAGATCACATTTAGATGTACATGAAACACGTAAAATTTTATTAAAATGGTAATGCTTATTTCTGGTGGAGGCACAGGGCAAACCCCTCCGTTGGCACCAGCCTTTAATATCTTGTACTCAGTAAAAGTGGAAAATGAAGAATATTTTATTGTTTCTTTGCTTTTTTAATATAGAATTTTTCTATAAGTAATAAGTTATAAAAAATTAACATGCAAAATCTAAATAGAAAAACACACAAAAACAAAAATACATGCTTTAACTTTTTTAACTGTGTACAAGAAATCAATAAATTAATAGCCCTGGTGGGAATCGAACCCACATACCAGAAAAAAGCATCACCTTCTGATCAAAATAAATTATGCTAGTACATATACATCAACTTGAATTTTGGTTGGCTAGCTGTACAGGAAAAATTGATTACAAAACCCATAATGTACAAATTAAGTCAATTTCCAAAAACCTAATACATAATGATAGGCGTTTATATTGACAAAGCCAAAAACACCAACTGGCATTTAAATATAAATTTTAGTTTTAGTATACATGTACCTGAATAAGCCCAGTTTTTTTTTAATTATAAGTATTTATGAGAAGTAAATTGAGACTTTCATAGTCAAATTTGCAGAATTTCCTTGTTTAGTTTTTATAAGCTAGTCTTAAGACAGGACTTTTAATGGTATACCATTGTCCGTCTGTCACCAACACTCCAAACAATAAATTGAAAACACTTTGTCTTTGATATTCCTCAAAATTCAATCGAAAAAATAAAAGTGGCAGAAGCAAATGCTCCCTTAATATTTTGAGATTGGCTTTGGAGTTACGGGATTTTTTCAGTGGATTTGAAAATTGAAACACTTGATTAGTATAGGAGTAGAGAAGGTTAAACTTTTATTAAACACCTGCTTTAATGAGAATTTGAGTCATGACATCCTGTAGATGTTCAGAGTTTTTGTCAAAAATCTCTGCACTGCTGCCACTGCATGGATTGATATGAATTTTTGTCTGTGAAGACTGTATCTTCTATGTAATGTAGACAGGTATTCTGTCGTAGGCAGCTGTAATATGACGTCTGTATATCTTCAAACAAAACAGCATTTCTTCTTAGTAATTTTTTATTTGCATTATTAAATTGGGAAATTGATATTTTTGGGGTGTGAGGGAGTAACCTTTTTGCCATTGGGAATGGGGCGCTATTTTGGCCCTGACTTCACCGTGTAATGTTAGCATACAAACAATCTATGCATACATTGTATCTTAAAACTGGTATAAAATTAACTGGAAATGGCAAATAAGCCATGGTTATTGTCTGGAAATGTTAAAATATCACAAACTCTCAAGTTGAGAAAATTGTGTATTCCTCTGGACACAGTTAACATTGTGGTACCCAATTTCGGCGTAAGTTGTGGTTTTGATAATGTGGTATAATTATTAGCTAACTAATAATTATACCACATTATCAAAACCACAAACTTACAGATTATTATAGCACACATTATTTATATGTTCTTCATAAAATATATGCACTTTTGGAGAGTGCTTGAAAAAATAATTCTGAAGAGTAGATTATGAAACTAGTGAATGTGTACATGTGTATCATCTCTGTCTGTCTGCATTTTTGTACTACGAAACTGAGAATTTATTGTGGTATGAGATGAGAAGAATGTCCATATACAGTAACATGTATGTAAAATCTATTGATCAGAAGTAATGATGTAATCACATGCAAACTAAAAAAAAGGGCAAATCAAATGAAATCCATGAAATAAAAAGGTCATGACCGGTCAGAACACGGAACCTGGAGGAAATTGATACCTGCAATACTATTTACGTATTTCTCAGAGAAATACTTGTAACCCTTGGTTAATTCTTTGGTTCCAAGACTCTGGCTAGACCCTTTGATCACCTGTTCAACGAAAGCGAACGTTATTAATGGCACTATAGTCAAATCTTTTGTAGAAGTAGAAGTAGAAGTCATTGAAGTACTGCATTCAGCCATTTTTGTTGACGTTGACTACCGACCTTGGCCTCGTTCTGACAACGATATGAATATTTATGAGCAACTCATTAAGAACGAAGTATAGGACCAAAAATGTGGGAAATAGAACATCAAATGGTATGTAGATTTATAGTGTTGCCTACAGCTGTTGTATGAAACTGATATGCTACCAACAGACATTTTTCAAATGATTAATAGGAGTTTGAATTTAAACACCCAATTTGGTGTACAAATGTTACACTTGCTTTAAACACCCATTCTGGTGTACATATGTTACACCTGCCTGCAGCATTTTTAATATTATTAATTTCATTTGACAATATAAATAGGAGACTAAAAACTCAATTTCTTCGCCAAAAAAGATGGGAAATAGGACATCAAATGGTATGTAGATTTATGATAAGTAATGGTGTATTGGTACCAATTCATAATTTTTTTACATGCTGTATTTTTTTTCTTTTTTGTAAAAATTAAAATGTTTTTAAACTGTATGGTTGTAATAGTTAAAATGTTGTAACTGTATTGTTAATACTTGATTATCTGTGATATAAACCCATAGATTATTACAGGCAGAAACATTCATAGTAAGCTAAAACAAAACAACACATTTTATTTAATATTCTTTATTGTAAGTTTTTAAAATGAATTAACAAAAGCATCATTTTCAAACAAATTTTCAGTAAAATACATGTCATATATATTTTCAACAGGAATGTTAAAGCAAATTCTCATTAATGCAAAAAATACAACATACAATCCACAAATGTCAGACGAACTAGATTGAATTGATTTTTTGATAAACTTATATCCATTTCTGCTATTGTCTTCTATAAATTTAATCAGTTCTCTACTATAGAATCGAGGACTATTACCAAGACTATCAAAATAATCTGTATTCAAAGTATCGTGAAAAATTACACATATCCAGTGTTTTCCAGGGTTCGGAATAGGATCTGTATTTATAATGTACAGTTGTGGAAAGACTTTCCCAATTTTAACGGGAACTGCATTCACCGCTGTAATATTAACTATGGTTTCATTTAAACACTTAAATCTTTGAAGTAAGTTAAATAATTGTTCTGCATTCATGGTTCTACAATTTTGATGTCGCGAGTCTCGTCACAGGTCAAAATTGCTTGCGATTGATAATAACAGAGACAATTTATGGTTTCTGTAGTTGCAGCTCCAAATCTTATTTCCAAGCGTGCATTACCGTTTCGCACTAAATTAAGATAATCCTCCTGAAAATCACAAGGATCCAAGGAGAAAACAATAAAAGTGTATCCTTTTCCGAAGTCATACAGGTTAATGTTCAATCCCAAATCTTTCATCCATTTATCACTTATTTCAAACAGTCTTACATAGGCTGCCGTATAGTGTCTGTTGTCTCCGAAATCTAAGCTTAGTGGTGACCCATAAATCTCCACTCCATTAACCTTCATAGTAACATTAGTCATGTTGAAATGTTGAAAATTAAATGGATTGGCAGTGTAATCACCATTTGCAGCTTTCTGGGAAATCAAACCGATTACAACTTTAGATGGTAGAGATCGTGGAAACATTGCATCCCAGAAGAACTCCGTTGATCCAGCAGGAATTACATTTTGTATTACATGGCTTCGGGTAATCATGTATTGGGCAGGTGATTTTTGTATTTCATTTCTATGATTAACTATGACTCCGGGATCCAGTTTAACTCTTGCCGTTCTATAAAAGACATCCAAAATTTTTATTTTATAGCTTGGATCGCTTTCGCCTGACATGAGTAAAAACGGAATACTCGATCTAAAAAGTTTCATGTAAATGTCAACACCACTTATTAGATACTTGTCTAATTGAAGAGAATCCTCCAAAATATTTCCTTCTAACTCAAAAATCCTTGATTCTTTTGTATATTCGTATCTATTGACAAATCCAGAATTAAGATCCACTGAATCCATTGGATCGTCGTCTTTCATGAAAAGTTGACTCTGAAGTTGTGATGTCTGTTCATCAGTCCCGGATGAAAGTATTGTTTTGAAGTAAGCTTTCCAGGGGAAATTGTTCGAATTTACTGATATTAGTTTATTGTTCATGTAAATGTCAATATGGGAAAACATACTCTGTAACGGTAAATTAATGATACCCGTTTTTTCTTTAGGAGCTAGTTTTGTTCCGTCAGCCTTAAGAATCTGCATTTTAACGTAAAGACGACTTTTTCTCAAATCAATGTAATCATTTCCAGATCCAGAAATAACAATTTCAATGGGGGTGGAGTCGTTGATCAAACTTGATATCGGTCGTTCTTCTGTATATGTAATTTTTTCAACAGCAACCTGATTCGGAGGAGACGCAAATATTGATAGTTCATTGGGTTGTCCGATGTCCTTATTATTTCCACTCAAAAATGACATTTTAAAAATATTTTTTTATACTACAAACGCTGTCAGAATATTTGTTATTGGTATTTCCTTTGCGATAATTGTGTGTAGTATGTTTAGATGTTGACTGTTTACTCTTTTTTTTTAAACTAACGTTTCTTCGTTTTTTTCCCTTTTTTATCTTTTTTGGCACACTAAATTGTTTTTGCTTGTTTCTTTTCCTTCTACGTTTATTTTTTTCCGTATCACAACGTGTGGTTTTTCCTGTTCGCTTTTCATTTCTGATAATGCTCTTTCTTCTGCGGCAGCAACCGGTGATTCCATAGTCGTAGGGATACCACGCCCTGTTTGATTTTTTGTCCATTGTTTTCTGTATTTGTACGTTTGAATGTTTTATTTGCCATGTTTTTGTAAAATGTTTCCCACATCTAGGATCTGTTACATACGTTTTACTGTTCATCTCACAGAACGAAAGGAAATTTTGTAAAATGAAGTGTAACTGTAACTGGTTCTCGTAGAAATGACGCAAATGATCCATCATCGTCTTTTATATATATGTGGATATATTCCATCATTCCCGCTCTTACTGGTATGTAATACGGATTATCAAAAATGATATTTGTTTGATTTTGTCTCCCAGACAGTACTCTTCTTAATAAAGGTTTTTCAGTAGTTCCAATAAAACTATTTTGACATATATCGGAAAAAACATACAGATTTTTTCCCAAACTGTTTGTCTGATTTAAAGTAAACTCCGTAAGAGCTACTACCCAATATCCATCTAGTTGTATGGTTCTGTTTAATTTAACTCTGAAATTGAATGGTGTATTGGCCGAAAATAAATCTGTACCATCTGTTGAGGCTACAAGAACTCTCACGCTCATTTTAGCTTTATACTGATTAAAAGGCAAAGGAACTCACTAATTTATATATTTTTTGTACTTGATTTTTGGGCACACAATAATTAAATTTAGCAGGCCAACCGAAACCATTTAACTAGAACAGACGAATGACCAATTAATTTATATATTTTGTACTTGATCTTTGGACACCCAAGAATTAAATTTAGCAGGCCAACCCAACCATTTAACCAGAACCTGTTCATGGCCTCTTACTTTTTTTCTCTTAAGGATTTTTTCAATTTTATACAATCCCGTGTCGGATTTTTCAATTTTTTGCAATTCATATCTGTAAAATGTTCCTTTAATTTGATCTCCTAAAGCATCTTGTAAGATATAAATGTCTAAATTATCTCTTTTAAATCTCCTAGAAATCGTAAAATATTCCAATGTCCAATTTTCTTGGTAGCCTTTCTCGAATACTCGCTTTAATTGAGAAACTCTTACACGATCTCCAACTTTAAATTTGTAGAAAGGTTTTTTCTTCTTTCCTTGTTTTAGCATTTTAGTTTCTTTTTTTTCGTTTTTTTCTAACCAGGTATTGAATATATCTAATTTCATCTTCGTTTTGTTTCTTCACTGAAGCCGGTGTTTCACCACCTAAAGACTCATGTGGAGTGTTATTATAACTTTTAACTAGATCATCAAGTACATTTATGTATCTGTAGGTTTGTTTTTCCATAAAGTAAGAATATATACGATGTTTTAACGTTTTTATAACCCATTCAGCATAGTTACTTTTTATTTGTGAATTATGAGTGTAAAAAACATGTATTCAAATTTTTTTAAGAAATGTTGAAACGCTTGATTTGAATTCTCCTCCTTGATCAAATCGAATGGATTTGGGTTTCCTGGTGTTACTGCCCTTAAAAATTGCCTTTAATGCTGCTGCAACGGTTTCACTTTTTTTTATTAAGCAACGGTTTTACGGTTAAATATCGCGAAAATATATCAATGAGTACCAATAAGAATTTTGTTCCATCGTTATATTTCATTACATTTTCCATTGAGGCAAGATCACCATCCCATTGGGCATCGATTCCCGAGACAATAACTCTATTTCTTCTAAAACTTTTTTTGGCAGGTTTTTGAACAATGTACGTTTCAAGTTTGGATAGCATTTTTTTTTTATACTGCCTTTACCGATTTTGTATTTTCCTTCCTTGCGTATAATTTTGTAAACTTTCTCAGGGCTTGCAAATGATCCCGGTTGACTAGGATCCGTCCATATTTTTCTAATGTAATTTTCTTTTTCTTTTTCGGTCATTGTATGTTCTGTTTTTATCGAGTGTCTATCCATAATAATACTAATAATGTGAAACATCATCTTAAATAGTATGTACCTTTGGGAGTGGGGTTACAAACATGGGTAATTTGTTTAATTTTAATGGGGGTTTTTTTCATGAGCATAACTACGAATTCAATCGAGAAAAAAAAAAACACCAAAGTAAAAGATATAATTTTATTATTGCATTATATGAATCCCTTGTCCTAGATCTACAACATTGCAGTGGCAATTTCGAAAACGCCTTCTTGGTTTTCAGGCAGTGGGCAAGTGTCCTCATCATCCGTTTCCTGATCTCCATCAGGGAATGGATTACATTCTTCACATTCAAGCATACCTTTCTCGTTGTCATGACTACAAATGACACCGTTGATCAATTCCGGTACGAAATCTGTCATCATACCAAATACAGAACGGAGGGTATCCCACTTTGTCTTATTTAAAGCCACACCACGTTTTGTAGGGACAGCTTTGTTGGAATCCGGTGGTTTCCAAAAATGTCTAATATCAACGGTCGGATAGCTTGGATTTAACGTAACATATACACCACCTCCCAAATGTATACGTTTCTCCTTAAATAGTACGCCTTCAATTACCTTCCGAAACTCACCATCGATCTCTTTTTCATTTTGTTGTAACAACAGCCATCTAGAAAGGTTTAAACTTACTCCCTGCTTGGTTGGATACTTTTTCGATCCAATATTACCGTAATTGCGAATGTGGATATAGACTGTACCTTTGTAGTCGTTGGCCACAACATAGCAATCTCCATGCAGGTTTATCATACCTCGTTCGTCATCTCCACTCAAAATAGCGATGTCACTCTCCACAGGGTTTTTCACATGTTTCACTAATTTCCACTGTCCTGTTTTGATAAACGCCATTCGAAGAATAAATAATGTCTTTTTACTGTTTTTGATGAAAATCTGTAATAGCTCCTTTATTAATTCAATCCTGGAATCATACTTGTACAATCTATCGACTTCATCCTCGGTCAATATGTTCTCCTCTCTCAAATATTTTATCACGGGAGCTGGATTCATTTGGTTCACCAGCACATCCTCGGCCTCTTTTAATATGCGTACCTTCACATCAGTCTTCTTCAGATCGTCATCCTGTGCAGATTTTTCCTGGTCATGATATCCGCATACATTGTAAAATCCACCTCTTGATGGATCTGTATAGAAAAACGAATCGTGCGTATAAAATTCTGAATAGCAGCCACATTGGTATGTTTTAACAGTTCTCTCAAACCCCATGACGATGTCTATGATGATGACTTTTTTCCGTAAAATCCGTCGTATTTTATTTACCCTGACATAACATTGAACCAATCACGAAATATGCCGATAGGTTTTCTATAGTAACAGCTGTATAAGTAATAAATATAATATGGGAGTTTAAAATAAAAATAAATAGATGTTAAAAAATCTAATCTATTACTAAACAAAATTTTTTTTTACAGAGTCCAACAAACCTGAAAGCACTGATTATCCCAGTTTAGCTGATATGATCAGTGCGATTCCATCATTATCAGAGTTACAAATATGGGCAAGAGATAACGGATTGACAGACCACCCAATTGTACAACAGAGAATGGATTATATCCTTTCTCATCTTATGCAGACATTTACTGATGCAGAAACTAACTGAATGGGCTATAGAAAATTGTGTGTTGACCAACCAACAAGTCCTTAACAGAATAGGTGATTTGCAGACTTGTCAAAAGTGCGGAATTAAATTCGAACTAACAGCAGCATTGCGTCAACATCAGATACTGCACAAAACAAAACAAAATGACGATAGTTCGTGGAATCATCCGCATACCAGTAGTCAAAATCCTAACCTCATAATAGAAACGTCATCAGAGTATACACCAGACGTCCACGTTCAAACTGGATCTGGTGAAACAGAAAAGCCTCTTCCTTACATTTTCGAAAGAACAAATCAAAAGACATTTTCGAAGAATTTGGCAACGGAAACGACGTACAGAATAAAATTTAATACCGTTTGGAAGGGAATGAAGATCAAAGATATTTTTAAACAACTTAGTAAAATGTTCGATGATGTTTTAAATAGAGCAAGGGGAGACAAGGACACTGACCTCGGAAGAGTAATCATAATACACCCACAACTTAAAAATGATATTGTTGTACCCTTGGACAAATGGTCTAACATTGATTCAAATCGAGTTATGACGGCTGTAGAAAATGTATTGAATAGCGAAGAAAACTTGCCTTTGGATACGGGAATGAAAGTAGTAATTGGAAACATAGCCGTACCAGGAGGCAGTGGTTCACTTTCAATTACTAGATTAACCGGAGCTCAAAGTTCGATAGCTCTGAAAAGGTCAATGTTAAGGGTCTCTAACGACGACCATTTGTGTTTGGCAACTGCAATTGGGCGTTGTTTTCTTAAACTTTGCGAAATAGTACCTGGCGAAAAATGGAAGGAACTTACCAAAAGAGACCCAAAATATATGAATACATTTATGAAAGTTATGAAACACAGAGCCACAACAAAAAGTTACTACAAACACGTTAGTGGAGGGAAATCTTATAGTAAAACGATGGGATTAACTTTATGCAGAGAAGCCAACCTGTCGACAGATAAACCGTTAACTATCAGAGATATAAGCGCTTTTGAGGATTTACTTCAGATCAACATTTTAGTGTTATCTGCAAAACTTAACAACAAATTCTGCCGAGTTGCAAATAATCCCGAAAGAGAGAACATTTACCTTTACCTGACAGAAAATTCCTCCCATGGACATTTCGATGGTATAGGAAATATTAACGGTTTTTTTGGATACGGGTACTTTTGTTCCGAGTGCTTAAAACCGTACAAAAAGAAAGGAAAACACCGTTGTGTAAATACATGCGACGTTTGTGGGCACAGCCTTTGCATCCTACAAGTAGATCAAAAGAAGCGTCCCGGATGCAATCGAACATGTAGAAGTCATACGTGCTATGGCAGACATAGGACTAGAAAAACCAGGAGAGGTAAAGACACGGAAAAATCCATGTGTGAAAGATTCTACCTATGCGAAACTTGTAAAAAAGTTAAAGAGAGAGAGAAGAGAAAACCTGAGCATCATAGATGCGGCGAATGGAAATGTAAAAATTGTAATTTATATCAGTTTGGAGATCACTTATGTTATCAACGCAAGAATCAGTACAATAGCCCTAAAACAGAACCAAGAAGATATTTTTTTTTTGACTTTGAAACTACTCAGAACCAACTATCACCTGTAGGGATGGGTATGTACCGCAAGATCCGTGCAACAACCAAATATGTAACGCAAAGAATGGTGAGCCTAGATGCAGTAAATGTAGAATATGTCAAAATTGTAGTCAATCTTGGTGCGGATTAGAGGAGCATATCGTTAATTTCGCCGTTTTACAGTCTACTTGTGACAAATGCGAAGAGGAAGAATTAACCGTTTCTTCGAAATGTGACGTGTGCGGAAGCCGCTGTGAAAAATGCAGGATCTTTAACAAGAATTCAAAAATGGTACCATGTAAGGACAGTTGCGGATTCCGTCAAAGAGTTTTCAAGGGTGAAAATGTCTCTTCTCAATTTTGTTCCCATATTATGACTCCCTATTATAAGAACACAGTGTTAATAGCTCATAATGCCAAAGGCTTTGATAATTATCCTATTCTCTACAGTCTCATAGATGATCACGCCGTTAAACCAGATAAGATCATTTTCGACGGCTCTAAAATCAACTACATGCACGTTGCAAAAGGATTGGACCTTACCTTTTTAGATTCCCTCAATTTCATTGGGATGAGGCTGTCGCAGATACCCGAATGTTTCGGCTTGCAGGAGTTAGCCAAAGGCTATTTTCCGCATTATTTTAACAAAAGCGAAAATCAAAACTATCGTGGACCGTATCCTAGTGAACGCGATTATGGGGTGGAGTACATGTCTTCAGATGAGATCTCTAAATTTCGAAAATGGTATGTATCTAAAAAGGGTGACATTTTCGACTTTCAGACCGAAATATATACATACTGTGTTTCCGATGTTGATATCTTGAGGCGATCTTGTTTATAATTCCGTAAGTTAATGGTGGAGGTTACCTCAGTTCAAATACCTAATGACAAAGGTGAAATGATAACCCAAAAGACAGGCATTGATCCGTTCGACTACGTCACAATAGCTAGCGCATGTCAAGCAATTTACAGAGAAGAAGAGCGAACTTTGACAGGAACGTGGTGTACACCAGAACTGGAACTGGAACTTGCACGATCTAAGGGTTATCGAATACTGAAAATATATGAAATATATCATTTTCCCGATACTCAAATGTATGACAAAAGTACTGGAAAGGGTGGTTTGTTTGCTGGTTACGTAAACTTGTTTTTGAAGTTAAAGCAAAGGCTTCCGGATTTCCCCCGGAGTGTCAAACAGAACAACAAAAGATGGAGTACATAGCCGATTATGCTAAAAACGAGGGAATTCAATTGGACTATGATAAAATAAAACGAAATCCCGTAGTTCTTCGTAGTTTAGCTAAGATTTGTTTGAATAGTTTTTGGGGAAAGTTCGGGCAACGATTGAACATGAAAATGAGCTCGTTTTTCTATGATAGTGAAGCTGCCAATTTTTTCCAGTTACTTTCGGATCCTAGAAAGGACGTAAGAGATTTCCACATCGTTAGTAAAAACATTATACAGACGGAACATTTGAATAGTCCTACTTTCGAGAACGTAGATTTTAAAACTAACGTATTTATTGCCGCTTTTACAACATGCTGGGCTAGAATTCACCTTTATGATTTACTGGAGAAAACTGGACAATATGCTCTCTATGTGGACACCGATTCAATAATATTTGTAGACAAAAATAAGGAAATTACAAAAACATTACCCATTGGTAACTATTTAGGCCAATTGACCAACGAAATATCAAGTAGCGATAGTCATATCACTCACTTTGTTTCAGGGGATCCTAAAAATTACGCTTACAAAATGTTATCGGGGAAGGAAGTGTGCAAGGTCAGAGGGTTCTCTTTGAAAAGTAAAATGAATGAAGATATTATCAATTTCTCCGCAATTCGAAATGTTGTTGTGGAAAAAGCAGAGATTCAATCCAAATCACGAATACAAGAAAAATTTCAAGAATTGCAAGCAAACGAAAATTGTATAACAGACCGGAGACAAAAGAGTACAAAATGGTTTACTCTAAGAGACGGCTTTTAAACGACTTTAAAACTCTACCGTTTGGATATTGCGGTGAACATTAAATGATAAATAAAATATGTATTCATTGCAATTTTGTTTTATTTACAGACACATTAGTAAGGTATCCATTTTACACTTTTTCTCTGTCGCTTCTTTAATTTGATAGGATGTTCGAGAGTTCCAGGGGTTCCATTGAAATTATCTTTCCCTTTTTCTACAAATAAACCGTTCCCCGTTTGGGTGAATGTGTCCACTTTTTGAAAATCATCTTCCTCTTTATTTTGCTGAACTAACGGTTTTGACGCCAATAATTCTTCGTATTTTCTCTTAGACAACAATACGTGTTCTTTTGCCATGGTTTTATATAAAATCCAAAACAGGACGCAATAGGCTCGGAAGCACTTTGTTATAACGAATCAGAAGTTTCTTCTTTTTGTGTCTACTCACCGATTTAGATCCCAATTTCCATATAATTGATTTGAAAGATTTCAAAGGTTTCACGTATTTTTTTCTATTTGGAAACACTCCTTTATATATGTTAAGAGCTATTTCAGACAACACATCTACTTCCTTTTTTGTAATGTGTGATAAAACAGCTATCCTTTGGGTTTTATTTGCCTGGTACAAGAATTTCAGAAATGTCGAATTTGATTTCATACGACTACTCATGATTGTGGTATGCTCTATTTTCTGCAAGAACCGGTTATTTATACTGGCAAGAAAACGACACAGGTGTCATCAGGAAAAATTCCTGTACGCAACATGTATTTCTCACGATCCATCCTCTGATTTGAAAGGTCAACCAGAAGGTAGCCGTATCTTTTTCCCTCAGTGGCTTTCTTTAAAGAGTCGTTAAAATATTTTGTCCTACCCGGAAGTACTTGGGATGCAAATGTTGATAATTGACGCATATCTCTCGGATTACGAAATAGAACAAAATTAGCACAGTTTAAAGATATACTTTCAGAATACTTTCCTGGAGGATACAATGATTGTGAAATAAGTACCACCGATGCTCCTTTGTGATGACTTGTAACAGAAAACAAATGCAATTGTTCTAAATCCTGTACTACTTGCGATACTAAATCATCTAAAACAATCAACGAATGCTTTTGGTTGCAAGTAAACTCCTCAATCACATTCTTGTCTGGTAGTCCTTCGTAAAATGTCAAATTAGGTATATTTTGCATGTCCTCAAACATTTTTTGATATTCGGAGTAGGCATACAGAATTTTTTCGGGTGCTTCAGTGAACATATTACTTGCGTTTTCTATGAGCCTCCTGGAAAACATCGATTTACCCGACTGTGTCGGGCCAGCAATGTATAGAGTTGTTGGTGAAAGGAATGGTAGGAGCATCTGTTCCTCATTCATTGCGATAGCAGTCTGATATTTATACACGATTCTTTTTATTTTATACCAAAAGTTTTTCAACATTATTTTCTACTGTCGTTTTCTTGCAGTTTTAATTGCTTTGTCTATATGTGGTATTAATCTTTTGAAATATCTATACTGGTTTGTGTTGAGGAAAAACCCTTTAATTGTTGGTTTTCCATTTAGGAAAAATCTGACGTCAACTGTTATATTTGATTGATATGTGCATATAGTGACATAGTAGTCTCCAGGTAAAGGATATTGTTTAATATAACTGCACAAACTCATATATAATTGTTGTCTTGTGTATATGGTTGGTGACCTGATACAATCTATCATTGTTATGTTTTGCGACTTCTCACTTGAATATATATTGCTGGTCAAAGCTAAAGTAACACTCATGATAGATAAGAGAACTACCACTCCAGTTAATTTCAAGATGTCAAGATGGATGTCAAAATTTCGGTACAATGAACTAATACTAGAATTGATACCAGAAGAATATCTGAATTTCACAGGCATTTCTACATTATCAATTTCATCTTTTAAAGAAACATTTTCCTTTGTCATTTTGATGTGACACCAGCGAATGTGAAACTTACAATGGTGAATTATATCTTATCTCTTCTGTTTTTATTAGATTGGTTTTGAGCCAAACATAAACCTATTACAAAATACTGAAATAATTTGTTAGGTCAATCATTGGATGTTGCTTATATTACAATTTCGTCTCCCTACATCAAGCACCTCTTCAATTTTAATCAATATGTTAAATGGAATATGATAAAACCAGCAAAAAAAAAAATCCAGAATTTTACAAAATTACCTGGCTTTCCAAATAGTTTTGAATTTAAACATCACTGGTCCATAATGTCCAGATCTGGTGTACCAAAATTATAGCACCGTTTGCAGGGAATTAGTTCTTTCCATTTTAATTATTTAGTTTGGTATTTTACTGTGTTCAAGATCAATATTTAACATCTAGTGATCTGGTTCATTGACAGTCAGCAGTTGTCACCTCCGCTAGTCAAATGCGTTTTGTTAATTTACTTGTCACTTTTTGGTCTTTTGGAAATTGTTTTTGTGCTGTTTTAGACTTGTATATATAATAGGGAAAATGTAAAAACAAAACAGTGTTTGAAAATATTTTTTAATCAAATTTCATTTGTAAAAAAATTATATATATCTCATTTAAACAATGCAGCAACATAAATTTGGCACATTCATTATTAAACTCCCTGACTTAAAAAGAACACAGAGGTGGCTAGAATATATATCTCTATTCTGTCCAAATAAACCACAAAATGAACTCTATCAAAAAAAAAAAAGAACAATATCAATTTGGTACAGCTTCACTTCATTATAAAACATTTTGGGTAATCAAAGTACATAATATCCCATATTGAAAAAATATCAACCACAAACATAATGTATACCTAGCATTAATGAGGTAGGGATGAAAATTTATGTAGATAAATCTATTCTATAAAAAAAAACTCGATTCTATCTAAATATATCCATAAAATAATAAATCTATTCTATTTTTAAAAGAAAATAATAACACCCCATCATTTTGGATTATCTGGCCAGGATCTACATGTGTATGTATAATAGTTTTTTATTAGATGTAATGTGGAATAAAAATTAATTAAAAATAAAATCATGTGAAACAACATATCAGTTGGTTTATAATAATAAAACATTTATTGTGATCTCTTTTAGTACTTGAAAGGGTTAACAATTTACCAAAATTTTTGTTTCTTTGAGGATTTAAAATAAAGCAGCAATGTGTTAAATAATACATGAGTCAGCATGATTATTGTATATAACAAACAAGTATACATGCACATAAATTTATAAATGACTTTTACATACCTAATGATTTCATAATAAAAGATAGAATTATATTAGGACTGTCTATAAGTGTTAAGATACAGGAACTCTTACTTTATTTTGCCTACGGACCTAAACATTTTTCTCAATATAAAATATTTTTTATACATTTATCTAAGCTTACATTATTATTGTTTTTCAAACATACCCTTATAATTTGCAATCACATAATGTTACTGGATTATTATTAAATGCTAAAGTCATAAATATTTGATAAGATTTAGTTAATAAATCCTGAATTGAAAATGCGTAATTCTCTCATTAAAATATAATTTTATTGTACATCAATGTACATCATTTTAGTAAGTGTATACAGCACTACAAGTATAAGGATCTTAGTGTAAATAAAATCAAACAGACATGTTACCCATAATTTTCATGAAACAAAAAAAAATGTTTAGAAATTTAGCTTTTTCTTGGATCTGGTGTGTGTAGCAACAGGTGAACTTTCTGGTGATAGCATCTGTAGGGTGTGTGCAGCGACAGGTGAACTTTCTGGTGATAGCATCTGCATGATAGATGGATCTTCTGTGAGTGATTTAGGTGTGATTATTGCTGGTAAAGGAGATGGTGTCATTGTGTATAACTCCATGCCAGACATATCAACTGTTCCAGTTATATTTCCTGGTATTGTATTATATTGTCTGTATTTTCTGTATTTTTTGCAGGCATAAATACATACACCCATGACCAAAAGAAGACTAGCTACTAGTGCCCATACAAGGAATCCTGAAAATATAAATAATTTAATCAATATGTAATAAACCAATGCAGTCTGAAATGATAGCTAATCCCCTTGCCCATTAATTCCAAATAGGAAATCAAAAAAACTGTATGAGTGACCAAGACATATCAATTGAAAATACATTTATCTAGAATTACTGTTTGCAGTATCTTAAACACATGGATGTTATCACAAATCTTGACCATAGTCAGTCATGCAGAAAATGTAGGTCAAAATGCTGCAATGGTCAGTGGAAGCTGCATTTCTCTGGAAGATGCATCTACTGACCAAATATCATTGAGATACTGCATGTAGTACCCTAAATCTGGACCTTAACACAAAACTTAACCAAAGTTAGTCATGTGTAAAATGTAGGTCAAAATGATGTAATGGTCAGTGGAAGCTGCATTACTCTGCAAGATTTATCTACTGACCAAATATCATTGAGGTACTTCATATAGTATCCTAGATCTGGACCTAAATGCAAACTTTAACAGAAGTGGAAAGAACGGATGGATGGATGGACGAAACGAGTGAAACGCTATATCCCCTCCCCAACTTCGTTTGGACGACAGGATAATAATTATGAACAAATCTTGGTTTTTTTTTTACATTTTTACCTTTAGAAGTTATTGATACACAAGCCTAAAAAATGACAGCCATTTTGAAAATGGTAACCCCAAAAAAATAGCTTTCATAATAATTTTGCTACAGTTCAGGAAAAATTAGCAAAAACTTGATACTTATTCTCTTATTTTTAGAAACGGATGGATTTTTTTTTCATTCCATACACTATTCCTACAAATTTTCCTCAATGAAAATTGTTCAATGGTTTCAGAATAGAAAGTTTTTAGAAAGTTTACAACAAAGGACCCATAGTCACTTGCACACTAGATCCAGATGAGCTAAAAAAAAAGATCTACACTCACAAAGTTTTCATATGAATTCATATTTACCTATATGAATTCATATTTACCTTTTGACAATGAAATAGTGTTGGTTGGGAGGTCGTAGGTTGTAGTCCTTGATGGAGTAGTGCTGGGTATAGTCCTTGATGGAGTAGTGCTGAATGTAGTCCATGATGGAGTAGTGCTGAATGTAGTCCTTGATGGAGTAGTGCTGGGTGTAGTCCTTGATGGAGTAGTGCTGAATGTAGTCCTTGATGGAGTAGTGTTGAATGTAGTCCTTGATGGAGTAGTGCAGGGTGTAGTCCTTGATGGAGTAGTGCTGAGTGTAGTCCTTGATGGAGTAGTGCTAGGTGTAGTTCTTGATGGAGTAGTGCTGGGTGTAGTCCTTGATGTAGTGCTGGGTGTAGTCCTTGATGGAGTAGTGCTCAGTGTAGTCCTTGATGGAGTAGTGCTGGGTGTAGTCCTTGGAGTATTCCTAGGTGCTGAAAGGATACCATTATTATGATTTTAAAAATAATTGACAGGGTAATAGGTTTTTAAACATTCTTTTAAACTAATGAAAGTGTTTTAAAAATATAATTCAAGTGACAAACATAACAAAGTTTAAAACTATTTATCATCTTCGATGAAAGCAAAATGGTTTTAATAGAAACCATGATCTGCTGGTTTAAAAAATCAAGAACGGTATTTTTTGCATTTGTTTAATATCAGTATGTCAAACAACCTACACAGTCAAGTTTAAAAACTAATATAATTCTTTTGTTATTTCTTGAATATCTTTACTATTTTGTACCTATGCTAAATTATGTCTTATCAGTAAATTAGACATGGTGCACAGAGTCAAGTCTAAAAACTTAAATAATTATTTTAGGATATTTTGATTTACTTTGCACATATAGTCAGTATATATTTTTCTTATTTCATACCAATTTTCATTTTCATTCTAAATCTGTGCACTTGACCATGTTAACTGTATATATCAAATCATGTTTTATTGGTATACAATACAAGTTCATTACAGTCAAGTTTAAAAACTAAACTTATTCTTTTCTGATAACTAGGATATTATTAATACTTTTTATCTATGCTTGGTACATATTTTGCTTACTTCATGTCAGGTGAAACTACATTTTAATGGAAACTGCACTGGACATTTCACTTTGTTGATTAAATTAGATCTTTTGGTATTAAGTCAACATACACACAGTCAAATTTTAAAATTTAATTCATTCTTTTGTGGTATCTGAGATCTTATTTATAGTTTGTACTTATGCTCATTACATATTTTTCTTACTTCATGCCAAATTTCATTACATTTCATACAAATTTATTCAAAATCTGGGCATTTTATAACTTTATAGATAAAATTATATCTTACTTCCAAATAAGACAACATACATGTACATGTATACATAATCAGATTTAAATCAAGTTTAAAGCTAATTTTTCCTGATATCTCAGATATCATTTATGTTTTGTACTTGTGCTTTGTACATATCTTTCTTATTTCATGCCAAGTTTCATTATATTTCAATAAAATCAAATCAAACTCTGTGTACATAGCATTATGTTTTATTATTACATATGAGAACCTTCAAAATTTACATACATTCCAGTCTGCCTTTGTGCAAATTACACAACATCCAGTACAAAATTTTATGTCATAATGTAGATATACAGTAAAAAATTCAATTGTTGAATGAGGTCAGTAGGGTCAAGTGGAGTATCTTTTAAGGTCATTGGGGAGTAAACATCTGGACTGTGAAGTCATGTATTAGGTGAAGTGAGGCATTATTTTTTGAGAATGAATTTTAGTGGGGTCAATAAGTTTTTAAAAATGATTTTTAATTATTTACTGGCTAAATATTAAACAGATAACAGAGTTGGAAAAAACTGTCAGTCTTGACCACCAAAAATACAGTAGGTTTGATGCATCAGCAAAGTGTCAGTCCTGATGTCTGACAGAAAAAATCAGTCCCAAGTCGATTGTGTGTAGGGCTGACATAAAAGTCAAGGGTCATGTTGTACTAGATATTGACTTTAGAAGAACTTAACACAAAAATGTACTTTATATTTACTGCTTACTTACTACATAAATGATTATCGCATTTCCATACACACTGTTGATTTTTTACGTTACTTTTGATGATGGGTTGCGAGTTTCTGTAGGATACACTGCAGTCACAGTTTTCTTTCATTTTCACGATTTTAATTTCATTTCCGGGTATTTTGAAGCATATAGGCGTTTCACACAGGCATTCTGCCACAATACCATCCACTGTACACTCTTTACATTCCATTCCAGAAGCAGAAGCAAATGTGGAAAAAAGCAAAATCAAAATGATCGTGATTTTTACTACTTCCGCCATTGTCGTTGTTAGTGAACGTATTTTCCTCCGCTTTACGGAGAACTGCATGGTATATGTGGTTACATGACAGTGGTTAGAGGGGGTTTGGTGGGTTTATGTGAATCCTGTTTTGTTGAACATATTTAATTTTCCTAAGGCTCATGAGCAATGCAAATCGGCATACCCTTTTAAAAGCCAGATTAATTAAAGTTATATCGCTGTAGACCTCCGAGAATATATATAAAGATAATGCAGTAAGGAAATTTGTTCATTTTCATACAAAGTTATTGAAATTTTTTAGAATATTGTATTATACATTTTAGAAAAAAAGATCTTTAGGTTACAGGGACATTCATTCCTAAAGTAATAATATTGAATCTCATCTTGTTTGATTCTATGATGAATGTTTAGATTAAAATAATTTTAAAATTAACATCTATTTCACTTCAATTTATTGATGATATTAAAGTCCGTCCCTTGTAGAGAAATTATGTTTGATGTCAAACTATTAATGTTTTGTTGAAAAAACCTTTCGAACATTGTTACCGTATCATTAATTTTCATATACTTGGACAACAACTGTTTCAGTAAACTTAACCGTAGGTTATATTCAAAATAATATAAATTTTCGTTTTTTGAATTATTATTTAT
>JARWCS010000042.1:652389-668786 GCA_034783895.1 Geukensia demissa | reverse complement strand
AAATTTCAACCTTTTGTTAAATACAAAATCTTCCAACTTAAAAAAAAAGGTATTATACAGGAATTTTTCTCAAAATGAATATTTTGGCGAAAAAGTCAAGAACGCATTCTCATGATCGGACACACTGAAATGAATACATATGTGGAAGGGGGTAAACAAAACACCTCCAAACATGCAGCACAAAAAAACATTAAAACTAACAACCTCAATTTACAAAATAGATAATATTTAATTTTTTTTCAAACCTTTCGGTTTTCATATGTTCATATTTCCGAGATTTTGAATTATGAACGGTCGTTTAAGGTTTTTATACCCCCCATTTTATTTGTCCGTTATAACCTTTCAATAATAACTACATTTGGCAAATATAAAAAGATATGTCACACACAGCACATTAACAATTGTTATAAATTGTAGATATCAATACTTATTAAAAGACCACCAAGACCTAAATGTTGAAGTTTGAATTTGAAAAAAATAAAAATAAAATCATTTCTTCAATTTGACACATGTTTGACCGTGTATGACAGCAGGTTTATAATCTCTTTTATAAGACATTTTTTTAGATCGTTACTCTACATATCAGACAGATAGTCAATTTGACCTTTATGATAGCACAATGGACAAGAGGGCTCAATCTTGAATTTCTACCATTGACATCTGTAAATATCGTAATAAATATGCTGAGATCATTCCGTTTAACCGAGATGTCACTACATCAATATTTAAAGTGATCGACGTGGCCATGCCATTACTGGACAAATAAAGATCACCGATGAAAAGGTTTATATAACACAACCAAAATATTGCCACCATCGGGAATTAAGATTCCAATTTACGTAAGGGCATATATATACTGTGGCCGCTCTTTTTATTGTAAAATGGAACAGCGTTCCGAAGTCCTTCGCCGATACGGCATTGTGAAACACGTTTTTGGATGACAAAAGTATAAAACATATGTGAAAACACAGCAAAGCTTTCCAGACTAAGACACAAGCGCAAATAAGGACATTTTTTCAATTTTCTAAGTGATCAAGGGGCATAATTCTTCCAATAATATGGACTCATATTTGAACTCCTTTGATATATCATTGAGTCTAAGCTTCTATATAAATATTATCCAAATCGGATAAGAAATAAATTTGCTAGAGCGCTTACAAGGAGATTTTGTCAGTTTTCTAAGTGATTATGTGGCATAACCTCTGCAAAAATTTTCGAACAGGACTCATCTTCAAACTCCTTTTAAAAGATATTATTAAGTTAAAAAGAGATATTATTGAGTTAAAGCTACTGTAGAAATATTTTCAAAATCGGATGAGAAATAAATTTGCTAGAGTGCTCACAAGGCGGACGAACGGACGAACGGACGGACGTCCGGCATTACCGTATCCCCCGCACCGCGTTGCGGCTGGGGACAAAAAATGGTAAAATGATAGATCGCCAATAAAAATTTCTTGAGTACTTTTTAAATAAATTGTATACATTTGCATATCATACATTACAAATAATTAAACAGAAACTCCACTTCAAGTATTCGAATTAGAGAAAAGTTCAAAAACGAATTTGTACCTGCGGTATTCGATGTTTCATGAATATTTATACCCATTCCGAGTTCTTATCATGTCCGTTCCTAACTTTGAATATTTTCTTATTTTAATGCAGTATTATGTAATAGAACAGATATTTAAAGTGAAAAGGAATTCGACGATACCAAAAGGGCAGACAGAAATCGTTAAATCGAAAGACAGACATGACCATGGCCAAGAAAAAGAATCGAAAAGACAAACCTAGAACACACAGCATTACAACTAAAGCTGGAGTAACACGAACCCTACAAAAATCAGGGTGAGTTCAGGTGTTCCGGAAGAATAAGCATCTCCTGCTCCACTAGTGGCACCCGTCGTGTTACTCAGTAGACAAAGCAGATCTATAGTCACAATCGATGTTAGTCACAACCGGTATTGGAACGGATTTGTTTCACAACAGTGGGAAGATATCTATTGACATTTGTGAAATGGATATTTAGTACCGGTCGACCAAATCATGATGGCGACCGAAAAACTTCCTGGTTGATGAATCTAATCTTTCCCTTACAAACCGTTGGCCCAATAGCTCTATTGTCAGCTGCAACACTCTATCAATAAAATCCTGATAGGAAGCAAAAGCCCTGGAGTAGCGTGGTTACTGAGAAATATACACTCCGTATGCAGGTACGTTGTAGTCAGGCAATAGACCAGAATGATTTTTCCCTTTACACTGGCTTCGGGCAAAAGAACACTAAACTGTTTCCAGAACCTCGGGAAAAATATTCCGGTCTATTGCCTGACTACACATTAGATAACTGTATACTATTTGAAGCCAAGTCGTACATCATGTACAAAATTTTCGTTGCATTAACGTTAAAGCCTCAATCGTCGGTTTTATCCAATGGTAATCAGTTTTTCTAATACTTCGTTTATTTTTGATTAGTGATAACTACAAACAACAGTTGCATCTTGATAGAATTTTTTATAACAGTATTGAATAAAGAGTAATACATATAGTGAATATACAGCTAAAACACTATTTATAAGAGACAAACCAATGAATGGTAAGGCCAATAATATAATTTTAGATCAATACTTAGTATAGAGTCTTCGCCGGAATACATGTGTCGCTAATTACCTATTGAAGGAGAATTAGTAAAATGGGTGGAAGATACTATATTCTTTTATAAAACAATTTACAAAGTGTTCTTAATTTTTTTCCATATATGGTTCAGTAGTTAACCTTTGCATATATAAGTAATGAATCTTTAATTAATAACTTATTTGTTAACCTACGACACAAATATATGTTTTGTATTTGCGGATTACTTGCCGAATACAGGTAAAACATCAAATCCCCTTCGTTGAACGGGTTTCAAAAAACATAAGGTGCAATAAAAAATTTATTGATAAAGAACATTTGAGTATTTCCTTCACCTCTGTTGAGTGTATAAATAGGAAAAGTAGCCCGCTTTTTAAGCATATTACATGTCCAAATGCAGAAAAAAGGAAAGAAGTAGGTTCGGAATGGCCCAATTTTGGCCACAACCTGAGAGATAAGATAAGATATATTGCACTTTTTGCAAAATGTAATGTCATATTTAGTTGATTCAATCAATTTTTTGTCAAAACATATTCCTATCAGGATTTTGCAATAGCTCAAACTAGGTCTAAAATAGTAAATTTCAACAAATTTGTTACAAATTGCATAATTTGGCCTTGATAGTAGTGGCTACATCGATGTTTAGACTTAATTTTGTAACATGCTATGTATATTTGTTAGTTACATCATATATGTAAATATTTTGAATAAACACGAATGTGGCCATTACTACTTTTAACTAAAACCGTATAAAATTCCACCAATACAGTGAAATTTTCAATACATTTTGAATTAACCCCCTGTTTATGACGTCATGTGTTAGTACATGTGCACCTAAATCCAAAAAAATGTCTAATTTAAAAAAAACAACAACGGCTTTACTGGTCTTATGTTGATTTAGGTTATGTTATGTCAATATTTGAAAATCCATTAATTTTTAGGGCCAAAAATGTGTCATACTGAATCAACTCCTTTGTTAATTTCCAGGAATAATAAAATTGGCGGTGCAAAACTGTGTTTACTGATAAGGATTCTTTTAGAATTTTGTAAATTTTTTGTCGAATGATTTAGAATGCGTAGCGAACTAGAAATTATTATCCTATTTCAGCATATTGCAAGTCAAAATTGCACAACGAATTCATAGCACTGAATTCGTGAAAAAATAAAATAGAAGGTGCAACAAAACATGATGTACTGATTATAAATCTGTGAAATCTGAGAGGATAAGGAGAGGTAGCAGATAAGAAATTGTACACCCATTTTCACAGCATTTTACAAGCCAAAATTGCAGCCAGATTTAAATATTGAATTACTGTAAAAAAAATAACAGTAGGTGCAAAACTTCACGTAAACATAAAGAATCTGTCAAAACATGTTTGGTTGATTAAAACTAATAGTAGTGAATTAGGTATTATGACGCCGACGGAAAGACGATAAAGTGATCCTTAAATGTCGCCCTTTTACAAGCCTTATACAAGCAGGCTACACATAAACTACACATGAGAGGCATTTTAATCGCAGTTTTTTCTATAATTGAATTCACTGTTATGCCTTAAAATAAGACATACTCTGAAGAAACCTCACAGCAGATTACCCTCGCTCCCCATGGCAATCGACCATTGGAATAAGCCAGATAAATTCCTTCCCACTATGCATATCTACACATTAGATATAAAAAATGAGATGTAGCATGATTGTCCATGAGACTTTCATCTACCAAATGAAAGTAGATTTTAAACTTCTACAGGTCCCATTGCGGCTTCTACAATGAGCAAGAGTCCAAACCATAACGGAAGCTGTAAAAGGCCCCCAAATACAAAATGTGAAACTATACATTAGTCACGACAATTATGTTTTATGTTCATGAAAAGTTTTATTGCAACACGTTGCACGGTTTAGGAGATATGTGCAAACAAGAAATGAAAACAAAAAGACGGTCGGTCGAACGGACAGGCAAACAGGCAGACAGACTATAAAGCAGACATTCAGACAGACATTTAAATCCTATATACCCCTAAAGTATGTTTGTGGGAGTATATTAAACAAGTAGACGCTCAAGCTTAACTTTTTAGTATCGTTGATAGCGTTATTATTTGTCATTAAAAAAAACAGTACAAAAAGTTTCGATCATGTTTAACGTGTACTCCCTGGCTTGCTACACTGCAGATATTTTTAAGGTCAAAGTTTTTATCTGTTGTTGGCATCCATGTCGCTTTTAACTTTAAAAATGTCTGAACAAATAATTGTCATTATTACATTTTTATATAAATCTTAATTAAGTGTGTAATTCCTTATGCTAAGACAAGAGAACTAGTAAACCAGTATTTTCTTTAATTTATGAAATTCATTAATTACTTAATTGCAAGAAATACCGGTATATAATAATTGCTGTTTATTTTTAACCTTAAAATATCGTGTGGTGTATATAAATGTAACAATAAACAGAGGGTTAATCGATGAATTACATTTAAAGCCCTTAAATAGACACCATAAAATTGAAAACAGAACGGCAAGCATCCCTTTACAGCAAATTTCAAGTCCTCATTATACATACACACAAAAGACTTGATATTTGACTAATTGGATACAAAAAATTAGAGGATAGTAGTCAGAAAATGCTATTAATTACATGTTTTAATGTGTTTGTCATATGCTTTAACAAAAGACGTAGTTTTTTCACTTCAGTTACGTTTGATAAAAACAGAGAGTAAAGTGTTCAATGATATTTATCTTTACCCGCATCGTTTTTCTTACTTCTGCTGATTCACCACTAGCTCAATTTGTAAAATACTGTTACGCCCTCCAATATTTCGGCACTTTATTTCACATTTTTTCTACTGGTATGCAATTTAAGCTATGAATTCAAGATATGAAAAGATAGGGTAACGCAAAATAATTATTCAGTTTCATTACAAGATAGGCAATGATGCGTATTTTCATTTGTACCTTGTTTACAGAATTTTAATTGAAATACCGGAAAGTGCCAACGTTAAACGCAGAAGGGGCTGATAACTTCATGGTGATAACACAGCAGTAAATAACACTTTGATACCAGCCGCTTATGTAATTCTCTTTAATACTCACTTTAGACGCGTATTATCAAACAGTAAAATGTTCCCTTTATTTATATTTAGAATATGATAAAACAAAATAGCAGCACTTTAATTCGTGCATTATGATATTGTATGAGCAAAGAAAAACAATCTTGGCATTTGGCCTTAGTCAATATTGTTTTCTTTGCTCATAAAATCATCATATTGCAATCACCATGATTGCCATAATTATATAATGTTTAATCATTAGCAGTTGTATTGCTGATTTTCGATTTCATATTAGGGCAAAATATATGTATATACAATGCAGAATAGATACAAAAACAATATTGCGCAAATTGCGCCTTGTAGACCGTAACCCATGTCCATAAGAACATTTACCTAAGGCATTGAACAACATGAAATTTCACTCCCTATTACAAAGCTACAGGATAATTTATATCAAAGTCATTTGATTTTTCGCATCATCATATATATTGTCTTCAGTGAATTTCGACCGTCCGCACAATTACAGGTAACGGGACCGTCAAATGTTTTCCAGCTGCATGAGAAAGTTGATGTAACCCCAGAACTAAAGTAATATCCATTGAGGTCTGACTTGCTACACGCATAATACCACCATCCACCGGCTTGCATTTCTGGATTGCAGCTCGCCCACCATAAATCATTGTCCCTATCCCATGTACTAAACCATTCTCTGTCGTGATACCAAGCTAAGCTGTCTCCTGAAAATAAAATTGTCAGCTTAAGACAAGGAACTTGCTGTTGTCCCGAGAATAAGCGCAAGAAACATTTTAAATCTAGATTATGTCAAATATCAAGTTTGTCGTTGTATTTGTTCCAATCTTCATGATCTTTTTACAGTTTCTTCCATAAAAGAATAAAATTGATTTATGTTCATTTATTTTTTGCCAAAGATTCCGAACAGAAATTTTACCCGGTAAAAAATCTTACACAAAAAAGTTGCATGAATATAGATGTTCGGCGTGATACGAAGCAGACAAATGTGTTCATTGTATTTTAAATATCAAAGTCAATATGACATTACAAAATGTAGAAAACTGTCCATTGGTTGCACTGCTTGGTACTTATTATCTGTATTGCCGACGATAATTACCTTTATAGATGACGTTGAAATCAAGTTTGGAATACCTCTCTTTCATTGATTGCGAGAAGCCCTTGGCGAGATACTACATTAGTGGAGAAGAATGCATCGACGAGAAATTTAGCATCAACGTGTTTACAAGTTTTTGTGGTGGTTGATGGTTTTTAATGTCCTACCTAGCAAATTAATGCTCTCAGTCGGACGTTACAAGTTTTCAGTCAGGGCTTTGTTATATATTATACCGGACTGATCCAATTCCAAGGGTTGATAATGGCTTTTCATTATGTTGTTAGTGACGCTATATTTCTATGCAAACCTTGTACATATCGTATATCAAAATGACTCTGGAATAAATTCTTCATTTTTGACCTTTTGCTTGTCACGTAGTTTCAAACTTGAAAAATCTTATTTTAAGTTGCACAAGTCAGAATCGCTATGATCAGGAGCAACTTAAGCGACATGTCAAAAGATGATTTAAATAAAACTTTTTTTACATTCTGCTGAAAAGTCAGCATTTTAAGAGTAAAACAGCTGGGTGCAGGTATACGGTGAGTTTTGGAAAATTCCGGTGGCCGTATAATACCTTTTGAACGAATGAACACGTCTGTCAATTTATTTTGTCTCCCAGACCGGTAGTTAACCGTGGTTCAGGGGCAACCCTTTCTCATTTGTTGATATGCAACTACAGTGTTCTAATTAGGAAGTAATCATTTGATATTTATGGGGCCATCAAAGCCAGTATGCAATGATTGGTTCAAAAACGTGAAAACAAAAGGCAAGGTGGTCGTACCAAATGATTAAAAAACTGTTCAATATTGGATATGAATAGTATCGCAACCCCGCTGCAAAAATGGTAGGATCGAAAATGCAAAAATGACAGGATTTAAAGCTATTCCCAGGCCCCTATGAAATAAATAACTTCGTATGCACAATATGATTCGACTGCAGCACATGGACGTGTGAAAGGTGAACAAGTGAACATTTGGGTAGCTGTTGACACAGTATACAGATGCGACCGCCTCAAACCTCTCGCCCAATCGGTCATGCAAAACAGTCATGAGAACTGTTCTAAGTTAACTTAGAACAGACGTTGAGAGGTCAAAGAGCTGTCATAGAACAGACGTAGAGCAGCCACAGAGCTGTCATAGAGCATTTCTAGTCCCTCTGTATATAGCAGTTTTTTTCTAGAACAGTAGAACAGCTCTAGTCAAGAATTAGAACAGCTTGGTCTATATATCAATGAATGACCGCTTTAAAAGCGACTATTTCATACCGTCCGACTGAGAGCATTATTTTGTTATGTATGACGTTAATTACTGCACCGATCAATTCATATTAAGCAATTCGCAAGTCAAAAGTCGGTGTCAGTAAATATGCCGCCTGTGAAATTAAACAGACTGCCTCCTTTACACAAGACAAAGAATATAAAATTTAAGAAACAGTGTAAATGCAAAAACTCTATATAGTAAAGATTTACACTATATTTTAGCAAAAATTTCATTTTGTTTAGTTGCGATATATTATAAATTTTGAACCTGAAAACCAAGCTAAACATTTAATGTCAAAAGTACAAAATTTTAATGCAAAATGCACATACCCGTATCCAGGGTTTCGAGTGGTTCAGACGAACCCCCTTGAAAACCAATAAGCACTGTTAAACTCGCAATTCAGACTGAAATCTGACTATTAAAGTCTAAAAAACCAGTACTTTCTGAAATGCAAAAACTGTGCCAGGTAATAGTCAGATTGAAGAATGTTGCACCATATACACCAGACCCTGGCCGTGAAGTCGATTTTCGAGTCGACGTAACCTCCCCGCCCCCCTTGAAAATTTCTGGCTACGGGCATGATGCAAATTTTCTTTGTCACAAATTTTTATACTTACCTGAAGGCAAAACTTTAATAAATGACAGTCACAATATAATATAAACCTTGAACTGGGATTGTATACTTATAGTACAACTTTTACATGCTTAACAGCAAATAATACTTGGTTGTAAAGATTTACACTTTTTTGCAAAAATTTCAATACTGGTTAGTTGCGATAAATTATGAATCCTCAATTTAAATTCCAAACCTATTCTTTAAGGTCAAAAGCAACAATTTTTGGTGCAAAACAGCAAAATTTTTCTTGTCACAAATTTTTATTCTAGCTTTTAGACACAAACTTTAATATTGAACAGTTGTGATATTCTATAAATCGAACTGAGATTGTAAACTTATATTTTGGATTCATAAGTACAAACTTTACATGCTAAACAGAAAAAAATCTTTTGTCGTAAAAATTTTCTCTGACTGTGTTGTTTTGCAAAAATGAATTTAATACCAAACATATTCTTAAAGGTTAAAAAATCAAAATTTGTTATGAAAAACAGCAAAATTTTCCTTGTCGCACACTTTTATACCATCTTTAAGGCAAGAACTTTAATATAGGACGGTCACGATAAATATAAAATTTAAACTGGGAGTGTATACTTACCTTTTGGAGTCACAATTACAAATTGTACATGCTAAACAGCAAGAAATATTTTGTCCTATAGATTTACACTATATTTTTGCAAAAAAATCAATAATGGTTGGTTGCGAAATGATATAAATCATGAATTTAATTAGCAAACTTAAATTTGAAGGTCAGGAGTAAAAATGTTTGGTGAAAACAAGCAAAATTGTCTTTGTCGCAAAGATTTATACCTTATACTAAACAAAATATTGGACAATCGCTAAATAATGATATAAACCTTAAATTTGGATTGTGTACTTATGTTTTAAATTCCGAAGTACAAATTTTGTAAGCTTTACAGCAAAAATTCTTTTTCGTCGTAAAGATTAGCACCTTAAATTTGCCAAAAATTTCAATAACAGTTAATTGCAAAATATTTCAAATCATGAATTTAAGTACCAAACATATCTTTTAAGGTCAAAGTACATTTTTTCATCTCAACTATTTGTTGTTAGACATGTCAACTTCCAAATATATTTAAATGATAAACATTGTGATTCTAGTCATTGAAGGTATTCTAGGTACTGTTCAAGGCCAGTCAGATATATTTACAGAGCAGTCAGACAATGCTTCAAATTCCAGAGCTGTTCTTTCTAGAGCAGTCAGGATTCTGACCCAGAGCAGTCAGGATTCTATTCTAGGGCAGTTAGAATTCTATTTTAGAGCAGCCGAAATTCTATTCTAGAGCTGTCGTAGACACTGTGCTTAAACGGCCTAAGTTATGGAGTCGTCTGGAGTCGGTAAGAAAGTTATATTGTAAAAATAACGATTATATGAATACATCGATTACATTTTAATTGTTAAGTGATGAAAAGGGCATAGAGGATTCTCCTTAATGTAAACGTTTAACTCAAAAATACAAAATACACGAACAAAATCCGGTTTTCAAAAAAGCAGAAGATGTCACTCAATCAACCAACACAACGGAAATACAAACGAGTTATTTGACGAAAAATCTGGAAATGTTGCATATAGGTCCCAACATTTCACAATACATTTATCACAAATTTCAGATCAAGTTACTAAAGGTTTTAAACCATATATTGATAGTGAAAACATGAAAATCACTTTTAAGAAAACAAGTTTAGATGAAAATGACGAAGTAATTGTCGAAAATCAACGCTAAATCCGAAAATCTCAAGTCTTAGTATTAATAGCAACACTTTCTTACCCTTAATTATTTTGGTGCGTATCGTTATTATATATAATTTGGAATTAACATGGATGTTATAAAGTTAATAGTCCTTTAACTTTGAAAGTATCATTCTTACAATTTTGAAAACCCAAAGTTACCCAAATCTAGAAATAATGTTACCGACAAACTTATAAATTAGGACTAAGAAGTTACGGACATCTGATTCATTTTTTAAAGTTGGTTTGACCTAAAACGAATGCAATAATCATCAATTATTCGTACTGGTAAGTGATTTTTCTAGCTAAAGCTGAAAAAAATTAGATAGCATGAAAAAGCGCTTGAAATATAGGTTTCGCATAAAATTATATTTCAGCAGATTTTGAGTCCGCCATATTGGGCTGTGGATAACTAAAGTTACCTGCAGCCGTTTAAGCACAGTTGTAGAACTGTGAGGGGTGAGAAAAGGTCGCATCTATATGTTGGACAAAATAATGTGCAGGACACAGTAATGTTCTTGACACAATAATAAGCTGGACGCCGTTAAGTGCTAGACAAAGCAATATGACTAGATCAATGATCATTTTAACCCCAAAATTCCCAAAAATTGGAACATTTTTTGAAATTTTTCACAAGACTTGGAAAACCATCGCAAAATTTGATGAAAAATAACAATTTGTCGCCTATTTTGCTCCATTTATCTCATAAACAGTACGAGACAGAAACATATATTGAAATACTACAGAAAACATTCATTGACATGAATCTTACGAACATAACCTCATCAAAATATGATAAAAATCTCCTGAAAAAAGACCTTTTCTAACCTGGCGACCCTATTTATATATTAAACGTTATATATTACAAAAAACATTCTTTGTATTTTTTTGTTGATTTCGGATGAAATATAAAATTGTTCACTTAATTTACAACTGATTTTGTCGAAAACGGTCAGAGATAGAGATAGAAAAAATAAATCCGTTGACATTAACTAAACGCCCATATTGTGACGAATCTTATAAAAAAAATCAAATTTCCTGCAAAATTTTTCTAATTTATCCCTTTACTCCTTGCAAATACAGTCATTGCTACTAAAAATGCTTTAAGTAAATATTTTGCATTTTTCAGAAGAAATAATTTAAAATAATCATACCAAATCGGATCAGAAATTTAAAAAAAAATATTTTTTATAGGGCGTGGAAATATTTCACCCCGTATATCAGAATACGATAAAAGAAGGATCGTGGCTTTGCCATGGAGAATGTAAAGAAAAAAAAACTATAAATGATTATATTCAAATTTAACGAAAACCCCGTTTACTCCCCCCCCCCAAAAAAAAAGAAAAAACAAACGGATGGTGCTAAAGCAACAAAACCAAACGTTATCTAGCACTGAAAATCAACGTCCCAAAATATAAAAGAACTGGTGAACAAAAGTTATCGTGCGCGGAAACAAACTTGTCATTAGACGCCAAAGTCGAAGCCAACGACGGTAGTGCCAAATGATAATTAGACCGTATTTTTTAAATAATACCTGCTGTTCCACTATATCCAGAAACTCGAAGCATGTAATATAAATTTTCGTCGTAGATTCGAAAATCAGAATATCGTGCATGCTTCCAAACACCTTCCCAGTTTTCCATTAAAATCAAAAGTTCAACGCCTCCGTTTTCAGTCATCTCATGTAATGCATCGTTGCCTAAATACAAGAAAAAATCAAGATTTGATTATGCCCTAACCATCTTGGTTTTTATGCTAGTTATTGTTTATTAACAAAGTTTGTAAATATTTTTGTTTTATAACCAAGCATTCCTTTTAATTACGTTTCACAAAAACAAGACAATTCGTGAGCAAAAGTCAAAAAAGATACCCTCGCTCCATTATTGATTATCTTCCCTTGGAATGAGATGAGATGGGCTTCTTCTATAGGCATATCTACATATTGTGTCTAATGTTCATCAGTCAGGATTACTACCATATATGGAAAGACGTCATGAAAGGTCAAATAGCCGTAAAACCCTTAAAAATTGTCTGGAGAAAAATCTAAGCATGGAATTTAAAGATAATTAAGATTTGAATAAAATCCCAAAGTCTCATTAAGTCCCTATGCTCGGATATTTTCCAGCAGCCAATTGAAGATTTCTTTCGTTAAACAATAGAATTCAACATTTTTGAAAAATATTTTAAATTCTTTTTAAAATTGTTAAGTGGATAGTTAAAATTTGTCTTAAAATTAAAATTGGAACTTTCTTAATTTTTAATTTCATAAGTATATGCAAATTTAAGAAACTTTCCCTTTTTGGTAATGGTCTTGACTGTTCATGTAAAATTCAATTGCAAATCACAGAACGGTAAAGAGGGAGATGTGTTCACAATGACGTGAACAGACGGACGGAAGAACGGACATACAGACAGGCAAGCAGACAGGCGAACAGGGTGATTCTTAACTATGTTTCTGGGGGTATAAAATTTTTATGACCAATATTAAAAAGTCCGATTACGTGTTTACCAAAGAAGAGGTTATAGATGATTTTGATATTATGAACGTCCATGTAGAGGCTCACTATAAACGTAGTATATCAGTACATGAATACACGAGTAGACAGCAGTTCAAATTTGTTTCACAAAGATAGTATGGTGTTATATTTCATATGGGAAAATCACAGTTTTCCATAATTATTCACATAATAGATTTAAACGCGATTGCCCATTTCCATCATATATATATTTATCAATTTAAGATCATATTATGATATTTTCTAAAATTTTATGATAATTCCTTATATTTAAACATCATCAAATTTCTGCCTGTTTAATTTCAACATTTCTTACCTATCCAGTATTCAGTACTAGCACTACCAAAACCATGCTTATACTCTGCCCAGGTACGGTTAAAATCAACAGAACCGTCTTGCCGTCGTTGAAAAACCTGATTCAATACATAACATTATGAATAACGACATGCAATCAAAAGAAAACTTTAATCAAGGCAATAAAAAATCATTAATGTGTCTAATATTTTATAAGTTTTTAATGCTGCTAGTTATCATATATTTCTTAACATCCTAGAAAAAGACATATTTCCCTTTCTAATTTATTCTCTGATAATTTGATCTCGTCCTGAATATGTTTGAAATATTCGCCACAGGACGTTAAACAATCAATCAATCAATCAATCAATCATTCCACCGTGCAGAATGTCCGAGGTTAGATAAATATTCTATTGTATTTTTAACTAAGATGTTTATTCTGTTATAATTTTGAATATATCGTGATTGATCGTTGTGGAAACTCTACCCTATAGTAAATTGTATTCAAAGGGAAATGATATACTACCGGAACAAATACACTGTTATATCTACAATTTCACACAGAAGAATAATTTGAGCCATAACTTTAATAGCTGTGTCATGCTTGTTAAGCCGCAAGTTTTTAATAGCATTAGCATTTGCGATTAAACAGATATATGTAGCTGCTTATTGTTACTGGATGAACAGCAATACATGAATACAATGGAAATACAACCCGTCCATCTTCCGCAGTCTGTAGACTAATCACATCATACATCGACTGTAGTGAAAAACTCACCATCCACCAGCCGGCATCCGTAGACTACTTAACCATAATTCGACTGTAGTGGAATATTTACTGTCCACCTGCAGGTATCTGTACTAAAATTACACCAAACACTGAGTGTAATCAAATACTCACCGTAACCCGCCACCATCTGTAGACATATCACGCCATACATCGAATGTAATTAAATACTCACCGTCTACCTACACCCAACTGTAGACAAATCACACCATACATCGGCTTAAGTCAAATACTCACCGTATACCTGCACCCAGCTGTTGTAGACGAATCACGCCATACATCGACTTCAGTGAAATGCTCAGCGTCAACTGTCACAATTTGTGGACAAATCGCAAGATTCAGCGACTGTTTTGAAATACTCACTGTCCACTGGCAGCCATCTGTAGATAAATCACACCATACGTTGACTGTAGTGAAATTCTCACAGTCATCTGCCGACATTTTTCGACTAATCCCACATAACATCGACTGTAGCGAAATATTCCTACCGCCATTTGAGACAAATCATACCATTCACCGACTTAAATGAAATACTCGCCTTCCACCTACCGCCATCTGAAGACAAACAACAACAGACTTCGACTGTAGTGGAATATAAACCGACCACTTTCCGCTATTTTAAGACCAATCACACCATACATCGACTGTAGTGAAATTCTTACCGTCCATCTGCCACCATCTGTAGACATATCACACCATACATCGACTGTTATTGAAGCTGATGGTTTTATTGTGTATACACCTGTACAACTGTATCCTTGACTTTGAATTTCTGCACAATCTGCTAAACTGGTTACGGTCTTTGAATCTTTACACAAATCAGCTGAAATAGTTCGATTGTTTTAAAACTCTTAACATTTACTTGGTACGTTCTGCGTCCGTTGTCTTTCCACTTACATAATTAGCATAAAAAATCTTCTTACCGGAATCCGCTTAGTCGATTGAAAGCAAACCTTAATTAATGGAATGTTTCTTTAGTTGGACATCCTCAACAAACATTGTATCTGGCGCCCTAGCTACCTAGCTATCTTAAATGACCACCGCTATTAAAAAAAAGAAAAAGATATTTCCATAAATTCTTTTTAATCTCCCATTCTGATACTGTTAAGTCAATTGTAACCAAAAGATTAGATACGATTAGTCCAAAATGTGGTCCAAAATTTAAAGTTTTAATTAAATAGCGAAAACTAGAGTATTTTGAATACTCAATGCATCTCCGTGGAAATCATTATTGGTCAGTTGTCAATGGGAACCACAAAAGGTAACTTAACGTACCTTGTCGTTTCAATAAAACGACCCATGTGTGGTCCCTGTCAGAATTGTATCCGATATCGCCTGACTTCCAAGAAAGCCGGCATAGCCGAACGTAGTTCAATTTATGGCCTATGAGAAATTTATTTGAAAATATTTTGTTGGAAATTACTGAGCAAAGTTGAACAAAACCTTGGCGTTCTAAGATGTCATTTACCAAAATTGTGTTTGGCATCCCAACCGATCAACCAAGACGGCCGTTGACCTGAACTTAGTTTAACACGGTATATCTTGTGTTTTTATTTAAAATATTTTTTTCGCTAAAACTGCTAAGCCAAATGGACCCAAATTTGATTTAAATGGTCCTTAGATGTTCTTCTATCGAAATTATTTCCAGAATCCCAACCGACGTTCCAAGATGACCGTTACAGACAAATGAAACTTTACACAGGATTCTTTGAGTAACCCATCTTAATTTTTTTTTAAACTGCTGATTTAGAGGGAATAAACGTTGATTGGTATTGTCTTCAGTTGGTTTACTTCCCAGAATTGTATGCGGCATCCCAACTAAATGGTCTTCATACACGAACTTGTGTGACATAAAGACTGGTGGAAATTCATATCAAGATCTTTTTGTCTGCAACTAACAAACTGTAGTGAAATTGTCCTTTGATGGTTCTCTACTAAAATCAAGTCAACTGGTATGTCTATTTTAGATTATCTTTTAGCCAATAATGAAATCCGTTTCAGGTCTTGACGAATAGATCAAAACGGTCTTAAAATACTGCCAACGGCATTCATCTGAAATTCATTAATAATCTTAACGCACTGATATTGACTTTGTTGACTGACCGCGAAGGCCATTTATCAAAAATTAATTCCCAATCATAACGGACTGATCTTAACAAACTTGACTGAATTCAAACAGTTTTTATCTAAATTCATTTCCTGTCTTGACGAATTGATACAAATGGTCTTAACTAACTGTGAACGACATTTATCATGCTAAGGGTGTTGATGGCGAATCAAAAAAATTGGGTGGTGTTGGCGTTTGTCTCGTAGCATAAGATTTTGGATAGGCATTTATTGTTTTGGGAGAAAAAAAGACAGGAGTCGGTAGGAGATTTTTCTA
>JARWCS010000042.1:626007-652289 GCA_034783895.1 Geukensia demissa | reverse complement strand
CCGTCGTCCGTCCGTCCGTCGTCCGTCGTCCGTCCGTCGTCCGTCCACAATTACAAAAAAATCTTCTCCTCTGAAACTGCTCAGCGAATTTGGACCAAACTTTGGTGGAATGGTCCTTGGGTGGTCCTCTTCCAAAATTGTGTCCGATGGCCACGCCCGCCATCCAAGATGGCCGCCAGGCTAAAAATAGAAAATAAGGGGAATGAACATAAAAAAATCTTCTCCTCTGAAACTGCTCAGCTGATTTGGACCAAACATTGGTTGAATGGTCCTTGGGTGGTCCTCTTACAAAATTGTGTCCGATAGCCACATCCTTTATCCAAGATGGCCGCCAGGCTAAAAATAGAAAATAAGGGGAATGAACATTAAAAAATCTTCTCCTCTGAAATCGCTCAGCCAAATTGGAGCAAACTTTAGTGGAAAGGTCCTTGGGTGGTCCCCTTTCAAAATTGTGTCCGATAGCCACACCCTCCATTCAGGATGACCGCCAGGCTAAAAATAGAAAAGAGAGGGGATGAAATTTAAAAATCTTCTCAACTGAAACCACTTAGCCAATTTGGACCAAACTTTGATGGGATGGTCCTTGGGTAGTCCCTTTCCAAAATTTTGGTCCCCTTTTCAAAATTGGGTCTGATAGCCACAACTACCAACCAGGTTGCCATACTCAAACTTAGTTGTACTATGAATTTAATGAGTAGAAGTCACAGGATTAAACATTTGAAGAAGCCTGACTTTACATATGAGTTTGGGGAAATTTTCTTTTTAGTTATGCAGAATTCGTCAAAATCGGATTAAAATCAAGAAACATCAAATATATATATATGAATTTTTTACTGGAATCGCGATATTCAGGTTCGGGGTTGGGTCCGAGTTACAAATCTTAGCGTTACCCGAGGAAGTGTCGTTTCCGGTTTGCCAGCATGTGAGTGTTGTGATGAAATAATTCAGTGTACATTAAAACGCAAAATATGAGCAAGATAACTGTTATTGTAGGTGCAAAATGTGTCCAAGCAAGAAATTAATGACCACAATTGATAACGATACAAATACAAAACTCAAAATCGTTCCTCGTACGAATGAAAGTAAATTCGCAGGTATAAATTCGGAACTTGCTTTGTCGCACGTGTTGTAACACATGAACAGGGTTAGTTATGAGAAATAGAATTGGATTCGTGTAGTCATATTGGCATTTGTATTTTACAAATGTTCCAGACAAATTTTCTCTTTTTTTCAGAGTTATGCTTTTCTCCCGTGAATCCTGTTTTAGGCCTAAAAGTAAAAAATAAATCATTTGATTTGGTACCGGTTTCCTTCCCAACCTATTTTTGAATTTGATTCTGAAACCTAATTCACTATGCCATTTTTCAACAAGCTCTGTTAAAGTCAAAACATTTGTTTCATACAGTCTATGCAAAAATTATATAAAATTTCACGGGTATTTATTCAAGTTGTTAAAATCAACATATAATATATAAAATTCAAGTCTTTTTTTTTGCCCAACTGACCGTACCTAAACTGGTTACCATTTATTTTTTTTACTCAACTTCACAGTCTAGAATTTTACTCCAGTGACCTGGATATTACTCCTTACGACCTTATTGACACCACTCAACAATGTGTTTCTTTTGTTTCGTCAAAATATCTTCTGGTCAGGGAGCAGTTTTCGCCAAGCAGCTATTTTGCCATCTGTAATTTTTGTAACACAATCAGAACATTAAATCAGTATTTTAGTAGTCGAAATTGAAGAACACACTGTCATCTATTGTCTTCTATATTTTTAAAATTTCATTTGAAAAATCTGTGAATGTTTTCGATATGAAAATATATGGTGGCTAGAACTACTTGCCTGGCGAGATCTACTCTTCCACCAGTACATTGTGACATAAATTCTGCACCGGAATTTGTATAAAATGCATTAACGCGGACTGGACTTAGTCTGTACTTCTTGTATAGATACAGAATATAGTGAGTAATATGTATATGTGATTATGAATGAATGTTAATAAAGATTGGGGAATAACAACGGCATCAATAAGTGCCTGCGTCCCAGTATGAATTCAATAAAGATTGGGATTCAACCTAGCAAATTGTTAGGTCCCATGCATGATATGTGAGGGGGAATGTTTAACATTTAAACACATTATACTCTGTATCACTAGATTTTGAACAAAGGTTTTTGAAAACTATAAATTTATTACACTTTCGGACAGCATAAATGAAACTTATCTTGAAAGATTTAATAAATCGAAATTTCAAACAACAATTGTTTCTTCGGTGCGTTACTTGGATCAAATGCTAGACGGTTTTTAAAAATTCTACGGAGATTTGTAATGCAATGTGTCAGCTTCATCACGCCATTAAGCCCCGCCCACTACTCAAAGGGAGAGTACATTTCGAGCTTGGCTCATATCCAGGTTACCGCGATGTGACTTCGTGTTGAAAATTACCAAGTAAATAGGTGAGGAGCACGTGCCACATCAAATTAACTTCTCCTTGCCGATTTTTACTGAAGTATTTACGATAAATGTACAATTGGAAAACTCCGTATGTTTTGATTTTTGGGTCCTATATTTTATAGAAGTCGCCAATACACATGATTTTTTTTTCTGATTGGGAAAATCATTTTTCTTTTGCTAAATCTAAAAAAGAATATATAAATACAAGGTTAAGGCATTTGAAATAAGTTTTATTGGACAAGAATATTACCGACACAGACTATAGTTAACCTGTTGTGACCATTTCATAACATGAAAGCAGGTGCAACCTGTAAAGCAAGCAAAATTTTCATCATCTGTGCATATGTCCTGGATTGATATGAATTGATTTATGACTTCATCTGAGTAAATGCAATGTAGAGTATCCTTTTTTTTTCAACAAGTGATTTGCCAATTGCATTTTGGATTTAATCTGTACTCAATTCGTATATTTTTTTACTGTTGAAGTTGTGAAAAGTTCGATATTAAAGCTCTAACTGTTATTTGATGGCTTATTAACCAGTATCCTTGTAGAGTATCATATCTATAAATAGAAACAAGAAGTATATATATCTGATGCTACATTTGTATCAGAGGTTACAGGAATGCCAATTTCAAAAGGTTTTACATAGCTTCATACATGAAATTTTCACACATTGTTCTCTATGTTTCTTTTTTGTCCCCCACCACAACACGGAGCAGGGGACATGGAAATGCTGGTGTCCATCCGTCCGACTTGTGAATGCTATCACACCTGCATTTCTCGCTGAATTTTTACGAAATTCATATCAGAGGTAAACACCAACAATATCTAGGACGAGTTTGAAAACTATGACTGATCGATCATTTTTATGGGAGTTATGTCTCTTGGACTTGTAAATTTTTTTTGAAATTTCCTTGTGAACACAATCAAACCGACATATCTCACTGCATTTTAATGAAATTTACATCAGAGGTTTAGATCAATAACATCTTAAACGAGTTTGAAAACCAGAACCATTCGATCATTTTTTGTTTGAGTTATGGCCCTTGGACTTGTAAAAATTTTTGAAAATTTCCTTGTGAATGCAATCACGCCTACATTTCTCATGATAGATCAACAATATCTTGGACAAATAGGAAAACCAGAACCGATTGATTATTTTTATTGGAGTTATGGTCCTTTGACTTGTAAATTACCCCTGAATTCATTTTTAACCAAATTTTTTAAAGCCTTACATTTACTAAATAACATCTTATCCGATCTATCCCAAATTTTAACACAGCACATGTACTTAGATTAATAAATCCTGGTTCCTGTTTATTTTAATGCCCCTGTCCTTAGGCGAAGGGAACATAAAGTTTTACCAAGGTTATATGTACGTTCTCTGTCCATACATCCGTTATGTAAAATTGTTGTCAAAGATATCTCGGCTTTTGTATGTTGGATTGATTTGATATTTGGTCTGAAGCTTTATCTGACAAGGTGAATTGTACCATATCTCCCCATTTCAGGTCCCTCATATGTTTACTTCCTGTTTGCCTATATCTTGATTGAATTGTCGGTACATTGTTACTGTAAAATTTTTGTCAACGTTCTCAGCCTGTGTATGTAAGATTGATTTGATATTTTGTCTGAAGCTTTATCAGAGTGAGTACAGTACTGTGTCTCCCCATTTTAGGTATGTTGTTTAATACTTCCTGTTTGCCCACATTTTGATTGAATTCTCTGTACATCGTTACTTTAAAAATTTTGTTAAAGATTTCTTGGCTTGTGTATGTTGGATTTATTTGATATTTTGTCAGAAGCTTTATCAAAGTATATTGTAAATTGTACTGTGTTTCCTCTTTTCAGATCTGTCATATGTTTACTTTCTGTTTGGGGGGCATCTGTGTCTCATAGACAGGTTTTCTCTCTGTTTGTTAAATTTCAACAAACTGTTACAGAGTGATGGTACTTTGACTTCTCAAAACTCTACATATTTTTTTCCAGGTTGTACACAAAGTAAAAAAACATCATATTAATACAGTTTATCTCAAATTTTATCACAATTAATGATCAGATAGACATTTTAATACTGCTTCCCATTCATTGACAATGCCTGGTTTCTTTCGGTTTTAATATAATTTTAATTTGCCATTCTAGAATAATTGGACTTAAATTGTTCTTGTTCCACAGTTGTGTGATTCGGATTGTTAAACATATTGAAAACACAACTGATTGTGGACCAATATTAAATAGGAATAAGCAGAAGCATCTGCATTTACAAAGCAAACTTTGCTCTTGTTGGAAATTGAATCTTTGAATTATATGTAAAATATATATACTTATTAAGACAGATAGTCATGATGATGTGATAGAAAATGTACAATGATGACTTGAATTTAGTAGGTACAATAAAGCACACCAATTAAAGGCGCAAGCAGGTCTAGTAGCCGCTCGACTCCGTCCTTCTGTCCGTCCGTCCGTCCAAAAGACGTCATACACTAACTCAAAAATGCCTTATTCGATTTATCCCAAAGTTTAACACAATATTAAGACCAATAATGTGAGGCTCCCTTTCGATTTTTTTTAAATTTCAACGAGTCGTTCCGGAGTTACGGGACTTTAATCGCTAAGAAAACGTTACTTTTTCACATGTTGTACACTAACTCATAAACGCCTTATTCGATTTATCCCAAATTTTAACACAATGTTAAGACCAATAATGCCCGGCTCCCTTTCGATTTTTTTTTATATTTCAACGAGTCGTTCCGGAGTTACGGGACTTTAATTGCTAAAAAACGTTACTTTTTCACATGTCGTACACTAACTCAAAAACGCCTTATTCGATTTATCCCAAATTTTAACACAATGTTAAGACCAATAATGCCCGGCTCCCTTTCGAATTTTTTTAAATTTCAACAAGTCGTTCCGGAGTTACGGGACTTTAATCGCTAAGAAAACGTTACTTTTTCACATGTTGTACACTAACTCACAAACGCCTTATTCGATTTATCCCAAATTTTAACACAATTGTTAGACCAATAATGCCGGGTTCCCTTTCGATTTTTTTTAAATTTCAACTAGTTGTTCTGGAGTTACGGGACTTTAATTGCCAAAAAAATCGACATTTTTTTCACATGTCGTACACTAACTCTAAATGCCTTATCTGTTTTATTCCAAATTTTAACACAATATTTAGACAAATAATACCTGGCCCCCTATTGATTTTTATTAAATTTCAATAAGTTATTCCGGAGTTATGAGACTTTAATTGCTAAAAAATCGACATTTTTCACATGTTGTTCACTAACTCGATAATGTTAAGTGTAACAATATTGATTTCCATTTATAAATTTCTAATGAATAAGCGCAACTGATTATGCTGGAATTCCTTTGCACCTATATTCCCTACGAATGACCGCGAGCGACGCAAATCCAGAGCCAACTTTGCTCTAGTTGTGTCACATCCACAATGGTCTAATGATAGATATTTAAAGAAAAACAAGCTGATTTGCTTAGTTTTGTTTACAAAATTCAAAGAAATACAGGATCAAATGTGTTGTTTTAACAAAGTTTATTTTTTGTTATGTATTTTCAGATTGATGTATAAACATGCCTCGTAAGCGTGGATGGAAACTAGCAGAGTCCAAACTTGGAACCCTTAACCCGAAGAAAAGGAGACAGACGGACTTGACTGGGGATACTGGCCCCGGGGATAGAAATATCCCCTCTAACAGTACTCAGAATGACTCTGACTGCCAGTCCAAACTGGCGGGGGATCCTGTCCTCCTGAACAACAGGACTGGAATTTTTCTGAACAAATCACTTGATAAACCACTTGATATACCACTTGATAAACCACTTGGAAAACCACTTGAAAGTTTTCGCAATGATTCTCACCATAGAAGCCTTCGGGCTCCAAATACTTCTCACAAAAGCCTTTTGGCACCAAATAATACCCAAAATAGTTTCATCAAGGCCAAAAATAGTTTTAATAAAAGTCAAAAGTCAGTTTGTAATAGTGATGCAGAAATTCTTCCATATAATGCTATTTATATGAAATTTGGCACATTTGACCAGTATGATGAAAGATTTGACAAAGAAACCAGAGGCAATCAGTGCACTTGTAATGCACTAGTCTTCTTGTCTGTGTGCTCTCATAAAGATGATGCACGATTAGTTGATCCTGATAAAGTCTTACTCGTTGGCAATGACCTTTACAAAAACACAGCTCATGAACTTAAAAGGAAAGGCAAATTTAAAAATTTTCTTTTCAACTTGGATGAAATTCCAACTTTGTTTGAAATTCCTGAGGGAAAGTACAAAGTTTGCAAAAAAGACATTTTATTTGGCTCTGCAGTGCATACTGATGATACAAATGAATTTTTAACTCTCCAACAATGTCTTTCTGAAGCTTTTATCTTGCATAACACAGTTCTTATTATGATAGGTAAAATTTGTTCAGGAGTTTTCTGTTCTCAAAATAAATATTTCTTCTTTGATTCCCACTCTCATGGAAAGTCTGGATTGTGTGATGAATTTTCTTCAGGCACATCTATTATTATTGGATTTAAGGATATAGACGACCTTGTGAATTATCTATATGCATTCTATACAAGCATGTTTATAAGTTTGCAGGACCAGTTTGAGATTTTACCACTACAAATTACTGTTAATGATACAGCCTCAATTTTACAGCAACAAATGAAAAACTATTTTGCTTATCAAGAACAAAGAAATCCTGAAAAGACAACTGAGTCTTGCCAAGTGTTAACAAAATCAAGGTCAATGTATTTTAAGCTTTATAAACAGAAAAGAAGAAGAGATCCATTGTTTAGAGGTAAAGAACAGATAAAAGAACTCAATGCAAAAAGAGAAGCTAGACAAGACAAAGAGTTTAAGAACAAAGAGGCAGATGACAAAAGAACAGCTAGACAAGATCCTGTATTCAGAGGAAAAGAAAAGGTATTGGAACTGAATGCTAAAAGAACAGCTAGACAAGATCCTGTATTTAGAGGGAAAGAAAAGTTAAAAGAACTCCATGCAAAAAGGGAAGCTAGGGAAGACGAAGAATTTAAGAAAAAAGAGGCAGATGACAAAAGAACAGCAAGACAAGATCCTGTATTTAGAGGGAAAGAAAGGCTGCAAGAACTTTGTGCGAAAAGGGAAGCTAGGGAAGAGAAAGAGTTTAAGAACAAAGAAGCAGATGAAAAAAGAACAGCTAGACAAGATCCTGTATTCAGAGGAAAAGAAAAAGCATTAGAACTGAATGCTAAAAGAACAGCTAGACAAGATCCTGTATTCAGAGGAAAAGAAAAAGCATTAGAACTGGATGCTAAAAGAACAGCTAGACAAGATCCTGTATTCAGAGGAAAAGAAAAGATATTAGGACTGAATTCTAAGAAAGAAGCTAGAAAAAGTGAAGAACAAAGAAGTCAAGATGCCCAGTTTAAAAGAAATGCTCGTAACGATAAAGAATATGTTCAAATTGAAACGGCAAAAGATTTGGAAAGGAAAAGACAAGACAGGTTAGATCCAGATGTATTAGCAAAAGAGCGTCTGTCAAAACAAACATCGAGAAACAAAAATAGATCAAAGGACACAGTATACAATAAATTGGTAAAAAGAGATAAACGAAAAGACCAATCTTTTGTTCAGCATGAAAGCTCACTTAAAAAAAAGTCAGTTTCTGGATCACATTTGATTGACTGTATTAGAAAATTTGAAGAAAAAATGTCTGTTGGTCCAATATATATTTGCTGTAGTTGTCATCAGACTTGGTTTTCTGATTCTGTAGTTAATGCAAACACAATAAAGTCATCTAGTCTTGCAATGGTAACTTTATGTGTAACAAATTTAAAGTCTGTGGACGGGAAACAATGGATATGTCATACATGCTTAAATGCATTAAAAGCTAATAAAATTCCACGCCTTTCCATTGCAAACAAAATGGGATTTCCCAAAAAAGTAAAAGAATTAGATCTGTATCCGCTGGAAGAAAGACTTATATCTTTGAGAATCCCTTTCATGCAAATACGCCAACTCCCAAGAGGTGGACAGTTGTCTGTAAAAGGAAATGTCGTCAATGTTCCTGTAGATGTACAACCAACTATCAACTCTCTTCCACGTAATATTGATCAGTCTGGTACAATATCTGTAAAACTCAAGAAAAAACTTGCATTCAAGTCGTGTGATTTCAGTGAAAATGTTAGACCTTTGGCTGTAATTTGTGCCTTACATTATCTGATGAGAGGAAGTGAATTGTACAAGACATCTGGTATACATGTAGATAATCAGTGGGTTCAGGAAGTAGAAAATGTAATGTCAACAGGTGCCATTGATGCAGAAGCAGAGCAGTCAAATGACACTCAAAAAGATAATAACAATGACAACAAAGAAGATGATGATTCAGATAATTTCAGTGAGGTAGATGAATCTGATTTACATGTTGGTAACACTGATACACTGCTTGATGAGGTCTGTGAGGAAAATAGCCATACATTTGATAAAGAATATACTTTTGCACCAGGTGAAGGACAGCATCCTCTCAGTTTGTACTATGATGAAGATGCAGAATACTTATCATTTCCTACCATTTTCTGTGGACAAAGGAGACCTGACAATAAAGAGAGAACTGTTAAAGTGCATTATACAGACATAGTAAAATGGGAGTTGAGATCAATGGATAGAAGGGTTGCACAGTCTGTTCCAAATATCTTTTTTAAGCTAAAAAAGATACAATTAAAGAACATATCAGATAAAGTTCACCTAGCATTAAGACGATGCAAATCTGATGGAAAGCAATATACTGCAAAAGATATTTTAAATCCGTCAACTGTGAATCAGCTTGTTAGACTTGATGAAGGCTACTACATCCTCAGAACCTTGCGAAACTCCCCTGTATATCTTGAAAAAAAGAAGAAAGACTTGTTTGCAATGATCAGACAACTTGGATTACCAAAGTGGTTTGGATCCTTTTCTTCAGCAGACACTAGATGGAATGAGTTGTTAAGAGTGCTTGGAAAATTGAATGATGGTAAAGATTACAGTGACTCGGATTTAGAAAATATGAGTTGGCAGGATAAAACTCGGCTAGTCCAAAAAGACCCAGTAACCTGTTCTCGTTTTTTTGACTATCGTGTACAGCAGTTCATTAAAATCATATTGAAGAGTGAACACAATCCTATTGGAAAGATAACAGACTTTTTTTACAGAGTAGAATTCCAGCAACGAGGCTCACCTCATATTCATATTTTGATATGGATAGAAAGTGCACCAACTTACAAACAAGACTCAAATGAGGATATTGTTAGCTATATTGACCAGTATGTTTCATGTGCCAATGTACCAGAACTGAAAAATCTTATAGACTTACAAATACATAAACATGCTAAAACATGCAGAAAAAGAGGTAACCCAGTATGTCGTTTTGGCTTCCCACTACCACCTTTTAGAAAAACTGTTATATTAGAACCTCTTGAAACAGATGTAGACAACTACAAAGCCATTTATAAAGAAGTTCAAAAGAAAATAGACTCTCTGTCAGATTTAGAAAACGTTGAACATATGACTTTCGAAAAGTTTTTGACAGAAGTACTAGAAATGAGTGAGGAAGAATATATTAAAGTGATTCGCAGTAATTTGAATGGTCCAAAAGTGTTTTTGCAAAGAAGGCCTAGTGAAGTAAGAATCAATCCATATATGAAAATTGTGTTGTCAGCTTGGAAAGCAAATCATGATTTACAATTTGTTTTGGATCCTTATGCTTGTGCTATCTATATTGTGTCATACATAAGCAAATCCCAGAAGGGAATGAGTGCTTTGTTAGACCAGGCTGCAAAAGAAGCAAGACAGGGAAATTTAGATTTGAAGCGCCAGGTTCGACACATTGGTAACTACTTCACAAATTCTGTGGAAACATGCGCACAAGAAGCTATTTATCTGTTGCTGCAAATGCCATTGACAAAGGCTACTAGACAAGTTGTGTTTATTAATACATCTCCTAGCGAAAAAAGGACATTTTTACTGAAAACAACATCTACCTTAGAAAAAATGTCCCCAGATTCAACTGACATTGAGGCAGAAAATGATATTAAAAGATACTCAAACAGACCTAAGGCTCTCGAAAATTGGTGTCTTGCTGACTACATTTCACAATTGGAGGTAACATTTCCAAAGAAGCAATCCTCAAGTGAAGGTCTTGATGAAACTGGAGAAGCCTCTGAAAATGAATTTGAACATGATGATGAAGATGCTCTCATAGATGATAGCACTGATAGAATTAATATAGAATTAAAGAATGGAGTAACCATAAAGCAGAGGAAGTCCTACAGAGTCATAAGGTATGTTCGATTTAACAAGAAGAATGACCCTGAAAACTTCTACAGAGAACGACTAATGCTATTCTATCCATGGAGAAATGAAACAAATTTAAAATGTAAACATGAAACTTATGACCAAATGTACAAGACTGTTAGCCGGTTTGTGGAGCAAAAAGCCAAGCAATATGAGCATAATGCTGAAGAATTGGACAAGGCTCAGGAACAAGCAGAACATGATTGCAATCAGTTTGATGAATTAGCACCAGGCACCCAACAGACAGAACTTGAAGACATTGAAGAAGGCTCAACTGATGCTTATCAGTATGTACATTTCAACCCAGAACGCCCTGCCAACCAAACAACCTATGATATTTCTGGAGAACTTGGAATGTCTCATGTTGCGGTAGAATTATCCACTCATGCAAAAAGAATAAAAGATGATGACTACTCAGACTTAATTAGATGTTTAAATATCAAGCAGAGAGAATTCTTCATACATGTCATAACATGGATTAAAACAAAACAAGAACCTATTTATGCATTTTTGACAGGTGGTGCTGGAGTAGGAAAATCAGTTGTTGTAAAAGCAATTTTTCAATCATTACACAGGTACCTATGTTCAACAGAAGGTGAAGATCCAGACAATATAAGAATACTTCTATGTGCACCAACAGGGAAAGCTGCCTATAATATAAATGGTGTAACAATTCATAATGCCTTTCAGATACAGCCAAGCAAAGGATTCAACCAGTCGTTGTCTTGTGATGTTCTGAACACACTTCGTACTAAATACAGAAATTTATCAGTTATTATGATTGATGAAATTTCTATGGTAGGAAATAGAATGTTCTCCCTTCTTGACACCCGTTTAAAAAAAATCAAGGGAAGTAATGAACATTTTGGAGGAGTCAGCTTGATAGCAATAGGGGATTTTTTCCAACTGAAGCCAGTTTTTGATGGTTGGATATTTGAGGATCAAAGCAAAGGGATCACTGCACTTGCCCCAAATCTTTGGAAGGACTTGTTTACAGTGCACGAATTAACTGAAATAATGAGGCAAAAAGATGACATTGAATTTGCTCAACTTTTGAATAGGTTGCGTGTTAATGAACTAACAGAAAATGATGTAGCTCTTTTGAATACACGTAATATCACTACAATGGATCAAAATTATCCATCAACAACCACCCATTTGTTTAGGGAAAACGCACTAGTTGATAATTTTAATGTACAGTATATATCACAGTTGACATCAGAAAAGGTGGAGGTACTATCAGTTGATACTATTAGTGCTGATGTATCAGAGAGCATAAAAAAGAAATTAATCAGCAGTTTACCAAAAAACCAGTCAGACACTGCAAATCTTGCAAGGGTTGTGGAACTAGCAATAGGTATGAAATATGATTTAACTGCAAATATTAATGTTGATGACGGGTTAACAAACGGATCATCTTGTGAAGTAGAACTGTTAGAATACAAAACTAACACACCAAGACCAAGTATTGTATGGGTGAAGTTTACAGATGACAAAATTGGTTCAAATACAAGACAAAAGTACAGACATTTGTATAATGACAAAGTTGACAAATCATGGACTCCAATTTTTGATATCAAACGATCATTTGTGTATAGATTTAAAACTTTTGACAGAATTCAGTTCCCACTTAGACCGTCAGCTGGAAAGACCATCCATAAATCACAGGGTGACACTTTAGATAGAGTAGTTGTAAATCTTGGTTCCAAATCTAGAGCAACGGTTCCCCACATTCATTATGTGGCTCTCAGTAGAGTGAGATCTTTGTCTGGGTTACACATTGTAGATATGGACTTGAGCAAAGTTTCTGTTTCAAACAATGTTAGAGAAGAACTAAAAAGATTAAGATCAGAACGCACTTTGAAACTTTGCTTTAATCCTCTATATACAATAGATGACAGATTCTTCAAATTTGTTTTCAATAATACAAGATCTCTCCATGCTCATATAAAAGATGTACAATCTGACCCGAATATTTTAGATGCTGATGTCATTGGATTGGCTGAAACAAGACTTATAACGAATGATTCATATGAACAATATGACTTGCAAGGATACAATTTTTACAGGACGGACCAAGAACAAGTTGATTACAGAAGAAGGCCTCCACATGGACTTGCTCTATATGTAAGAGACAACCTAATAGTTGAAGACATTAGAGATTTTTCTTGCCCCGACTTTGAATTTGTTACTGCGGATATTGTTGGCAGTAAAGAATGTATTCAAGTTGTTGTTATTTACAAGTCCCCCAAATGCAAATTTCAAGATTTTAAAGATTTCTGCCTTAATGAACTTATGCCATGTATCAGTGTCAAACATTCTAATCTGCTTATAATGGGCGACTTCAATTTTGATATCCAGAAAAATGATTCTTCCTCTTTCTTGGGCTTCATGGAACAAACCTTTCACTGCAATCAAATAGTAACAAAACAGACAACTGACTATGGCACCACATTGGACTTAGTTTTCATCAACCCAGATGTTATAGTAATATCAGATGTATTAGAAGCGTACTGGTCAGATCATAATATTGTATATACAGCTGTAGATTTATCTTAAAGTGATCTTGCAGTCTAAACCCACCAGTATATTATTTTGTACATACCACATTGCATTGTGCAATGTGTTATGTACAAATTGAGTGGTTGTGCATTCTTGTTGGGTTGCCACTCAACTATGTTTCCATGTCAAATGGAACCCCCCTTAAACATAAACAAAACATCATTTGTGCATCTTTAAAATGAATTAAGATGCATTGAAAGTTGTCTAAGATTACATATTCTTTAATAAAAATAATGTGATATGAAGATTTTTGAATCATTTTGATTATAGTTTTTTAGCCTATAAGTTTTTAGTCTATAGGATAATTTTCTCTTTTTAAATTTGATTGGGTATATAGTTCTCATACATGTAAATTCATATTATCTTATCTTTCTGAATCTTTGTTATCTTAGGCAACTTTCAAACCAATGCTTTAAAAAAAATCATTCTTAAGTATTATGTACATATTCGTATAGTGTATTCGATATGTAAAATTGTCAGGTATAAATGAAACATACTGCTCATGTTAACATTTTAGAATGTTTTAGTGTATAAAATCTGTAGTAATATGCCAATGATAATACTTTCATAGACATTTGAATATCGGTTTTAGCCAATATTTTCTTCACTATTATCTGTATACTTGTGCAAAGTATTTGAAATATGTTATTATTTTATTTCAATGAAAGCAATTATCATTGTGATCAAGTTATGACAAAAATTTGACGATTAACTAAATTTTCCACATACAATTCAGATACCATATATTATGATGCAAACTTTTATTATAAAGTTGAATATTAACAATACTATAGACTATAATCATGTCAATGTAACAGATCATTATAAATCTAAGAAGTTTTCCATGCTTCAGACTGTATTGTAGTGCTTGAATATTCTTCACAACAGACAAAAAATTATAATGCTTGATAAACAATATGTTGCACACACAATGTAATGGTAGATTTTAATAATGCAGACTTAAATACATTTGTACTGACTAATAAGTATATAGCACTAAATGTGAACTATGGTACAAACTATATGCCATACTAGTCATGTTAACATATACTAGGTTTCAGCAATGTAATTCATTATTTATATGTAAATATACAGTATAAACATATAAATTTGTTTCAAGCCTACATTCTCTTCACAATAGTATATGAAAATTGCTGTGCAAATGAATTACCTCTAATTGTTATATCGATTTGTATAATTATTTTATCTTAAATGGAAACTATTAATCAATATAATCAAATTATGGGACTATTAATCAATATAATCAAATTATGGGACAAAATTTGACTATTTTAAAGATAAACTTTTTAAATGAATATCAGAAATAACTGTTTAACATACAATTATGATAGAATATATTACAATGTGAAATTTAGGCAATGCTGCCAAGTGTATCTAAATATTGACAAAAATACAGCCTAAAATTAAATGCTATATATGAATGCTGCAGACTATTATAATACTAAGCAGCTTTCTATGCTTCAAACTTTATTGTTGTACTTGAATGTTCTTTACAAAAGACAAGAAACTATAATGCTTGATGAAAATATGCTGCATAAGAAACTGCACTCTGTAGCTGTTAAAATAATTATTTTAGACTGCATGTTAAAGCTACTAAATGTAAACAATAATGTAAATTACATGCATTTTCCATATTATTCTGATATTATGCTCCACATAATTAACTATGATGCAGACTCAAGTTGGACACAACTATATCAAATGTTAAATACTACTTTGCAAACTGTGTTGATATGTGTGATATTAACAAGCCAAACTGAAAACTGTAGATTTCCAGGATAATAACTGTGCTTCCAACATTACTAAAGTGCTAGATATTAACTATGCTTCATACTACTTTATAGGTTGGATATTTACCATCTTGCAAATTACATTATAATGCTGACTACTGATATTGCTGTAATTGAAATGGATTTTCTAGTATAGAACTTTAACTTTGCTACAGTTAGACTTGTTCACATGTGTGATATCAATTAATGTTGATATTAAAACCTCAATATGATGTGTCGCTTATTAGAGAACACAATGGTATATTAGTTAACTTAAGGAAGTATAAAAAAAATTGTAGTTATTTGACTAAAACTTCACCAGAAAATACATGTTATTTAAAAACGTATTACTGAACAGTTATTTGACTAAAACTTCACCAGAAAATACATGTTATTTAAAAACGTAATTACTGAACATTTTCCTGAAGTTTATATCATATTTGATTTAATTCCTTTCACTACATGTATTTGTATTTTATCATTTATTTTCATATACTGAAATGTAAATATTTACAATAAATGTAAAATCATTGTTACGTTGCAGTACTATCTTGTACTTTATGTTATAGAATTTATTTTTCATACCTGTTTTGAATACAATTATTTTCATGCTGAATATTGTTTATGACTTGACTATAATTTACTGTACAATAAATGGATAAAAGATCTGCTTTCAGTTTTAATTGCAAGCCTGTTTTGTCAGTTGGTTTTTCCACTAAGAATAGTATCGAATGATCTCACCCTTCACCCAAAGTGAATTATTTAGTTTATCATAGTATCCTTAAGGTAGTTAGGTGCACCTAGTTTCTCATGGCATCTTGTCATCATCATTGAAAAGTATGACTTTCCTGTTCTACTTAATTTTTATTTCAATGTTGCTAAATTGGTTCATTTCAAAATTGCATAGAATAACCTTAAACAACAATAAAATTTGCAAACAAAATTTGATATGAGATCCCATAAAAAATTCTTTTTATAAATCTCTATATCAATGAAGTGGCTGTACTTGATTTAACAAGGGATCTCCTGGAAAACCATATATGTAGATACAGATAGAGCACACTCTACCCACAAGAATAAAGAAATTAACAAATCTAGAGGTCCCCACAAGGCCTTCAACAAGGATGGAATCCCACTCCTTGTGAAAAGCTCTAAATCGCCACACTAATATAAAACGTGTACATGTAAAATATGACTGCTCTCACTTGAATATACAACATGCGATATATCAAACACAATATGTCCTAAGATTTAATACTGTGTTGTCACTAATCGTTAGGAAAAAACAAGATAGCTGCAATGCCAAATTAATATCTGTGTAAGGTGACGATAAGTGTATCAATATCGGTAGCCACAAAAACCAGTTTTAAAGTCTTGGCTACATTCACGCATCATTATTAAGTTCAAGTTAAGGTCAGACCTGATTCCCTTCTGAATGTGAATCATGCCATCATGTAGCTTAGGCCTAAAAAAAAAATAAATGTTTGGTTCTGGTTTCATGGTTTGAAAAAAAGGTAGGGTAGGCAATTTATTTTTTTTAATTTTCTGATATTTTTTACATAGACTTTACAAGGCAGATGTTTTGACTTAAACTGTGCTTGTCGAAATATAACAGAAAATGCAATAAAAAAATTAGGTTTCCCCCTCAAAAATACGTAGGATAGGGAAACCCCAACCAATCGATTTATTTTTTTAGGCCTTAGTGTAATGTGTCAGCATCCCACCTCAAAAAGGTCAATTTGACTTACATTTCACACTTCATTGAACTTAAAATAAAAGGATAGTAGACAACAACACCTGTTCATTGAACTTAGTTCAAGTTTAGGTCAAACCTGATTTCTTACTTTCTGTGAGTTATACCATCATGTAGCTTGGAGTGTGGATGCTTGTGGAGGAGTCTTTCAGCACCTTTTCAAAATAGGCCCGTTTGACCAACATTTCTTGCTACAATATCTTTGGTTTAAGTTCATATCCAACTTGATTGTGTAAGTGAAGTAGTAAGAATCAAACGTAATAAAGGTAGTTTTACAGGCATACACATAAGACTACTAATTCTTTAACATATTATGGTTGTCGAAAAACAGGTGAGCGATTACAGGCTCCGGGGAGCCTCTGGTTTCTAAATATGTCTTCATTTATTCTATTGTTAAGCAGCATATAATTAAAAGATTTTATACAAAGATAAAAAATTTATTATTTGCTGACTAGACGTGTCTAAGTGTAATATTATTTTCATCTGTTACAGACGTATTCTACGAAATACTAGTTTATACATGTATATACATGCACAGTACATGTACTGAACTATAACAACCTAATATACATTTGTGTTCTTATTTTGAAAAAAAATGATTAAAGTTGCATTTATTTTTCCTAACCCATACACAAAATTTGTATGGAAACTGTACTGAAGCCTTTTTTAGGGAGTAATAAATTTGGTGAGTACTGTCCTTCAAATGATATACATGATATAACATTTGAAGCTGAGATCAAAACTTACTCGTTGTTTACAGCCACCATGTGCTAAAATAAATCCAATCTGGTAATGCAAACTTGACATTTCTTGGCTTCTTCCATGAAGTCCTGTGGCAACTGTATGCATGAGGTGTGAAAAGACCTTTTCTTTTGGGGAAATTACTGTATCACATAGTACTGATGATATAATTTTTAGTGTATAGGGTGCCTTGATGTGGAGTTCTGAACTAAATTTCTCCCAAGTAAAACTGAAGATATCATCATAAGATTTTCCCTGTAAAACAGCACCAGATTGTCTTTTACATAATGGTTCACATTCCTTTGAGACTAATTTTGCAGCTGATGAAATAATATGTTCTGGACTAGACTTTGCTATAATATCTATAACACATTTCTCAACATTCTGTCCCCTATACACTGCACGGCATATCTGTTTATGACCTTCATCAAAGATAAAAGTAGATCTCTTCCCCTTCGGGTAGTGCACAGTAACCTGATAAAAAAGTAAAAAATATTTCCATTGTAAATGAATATAATTTATACATTCTGTGCGACTAAAAAATGAATATCTACGTGTTCATGTATATGCATATGGTTTTCTATAAAAAAAAAACTGTACTGACTATATATGGTAACTGATAACTTCTAAACTTCACATTTTTCCCAATTTGCAAATGTCATTATGTATTAAGCTTTCAAGAAAACAGTTAAAAAAACTGCATATTTTTAAATCCTGATATTCGTGTGTTTTTAATAAAGCAAGTCCTTCCTTGATTATTTGCTGCATTAATATGTAAATGTGTACAACATTGATCAACATGTATGTGTGTTTGTCAAAAAATGCAGAAAGTGATGAAATGCTTATGATGTTTTTTTTTCTCACTCCCTTTCTTCTGATAATCTAATGAAGATTTATTACAAGGAAAGCAATTTCAACTTTGTTGAAAGCTTGAATGTCTAATAAATTCAACTATTCTCTCGTTGTCTCATGGAGTGTGGTTACTTGACATTTACCCCATATTTTATCTTTTTAAACTTACATACATGTGCAACTGCACTTAAAAAAATTTCATTATGAAAATTTCCTATAAGATTACCTTTTTTGTACTGTTGTTAAAAAGATGCAAATCCAACCATGCTCTTGGTCATATTAGTTTAAACAAACAAGACAAGTTAACCTGAAATAAATTTAATTTTAATGCAACAATGTCATGCAATAACAAAAGTTAAATTTCAATTGTTAGAACACAGCAAACAATTTTTCTGAAAAAATATATTAGTAAAGCATACATGTAACTTCAATTAGTTTTTGCATTAACGGCCATTAATAATATTGTTAACTAACATGAACAAACAAACTTAATTTCGAATTTCAGAAAACTCTGTTTCAACTTTGTAGAATTTGATATCCTGAATTCAATATGGCTACATGTAGTTATGTTTTCCTTGTCTGAAAAATATTTTGTTACATGCAGTAGTCCTGTTACTTTTATTTACATGTATGTAGATGAAGTGATAGTTACAATAAAATTCTTTCAATTGAATAATATTTATATATATATATATACATATATATATATGTAGCTATAGGATACTCAGTAGGACTGCACTATTTTAGGGAACAGATACATTCTCGGACTAGTCAATACAATTTTCTTGGGTAATCGTGGTTATAGTATTTGCTGAATACATGTATTACCATTATTCATGGCTACCAAAGTTAAATACTGTATTGATTCTAGAAATCCAGTGTTATATGTCGATTATCTCTTTACTTAACCATATAATTTACTTGCATTTTAAAATTGTCAAATGTGACACCTTTACATTGTACATGTATATACATTTTTTGTACATGTATGGCTACTTTCTGCATAAATTGTTGTTAAAGTATTGTATCTGAAAATGAAAACACAGTTCATGTGCAACACCATGCTGCTAACTAACTAACTAAAATCATTCTGAATGAATCAACTACATGCATAACAACTGTCCAGCAATTTTGCTAGAATATATCTAAAATGATAGCATACCTCAACTTCTCCAACAAGGTTTGGTTCTTGTTCATGATGTGAAGGTTCACCAGAGCTGGTGAAAGCCAAAGACCGTCTTGATGGCTTCTTCAAAATGGTGCTAACATCTGGTACTGAAGAAGTTTTGTCTGTGGCTGTCAGTAGATCTTGTAATGGTGGTATAGTTGCAAGATTAACAACGGTAAAACTGTTGGTAAATATTCCTTGAACTTTTAGTGGTTGTTGGGTAATTGGAGATTTCAGAAGTCTTTTTTCTGTGGATTTTGTTTTTGTACATGTCAGGTGGAAGGAGTGACGAACAGACGATCGGGTGTCCTTCAGATCTTTCTGCAATTTTATCAAGTCATTTTGCATGTGCAAAACCTTCTCTACATTCCTATAACATTTTGTGCAAATACCATTTTTACCACACAGTTCGCGTTCAAAAGACTCTATAACATTTGAAATGTTCTGAATTTTCTCATCTGTTAATTTTAACTTTTTGTTCAGAGACTTTCTCACGATCCGTTGCCCCGTGGATGTTATTTCAGTGTGAATAAAGGCAAATCCACAAATTACACAAATATTAGCACTTAAATATATCCTTCTCGGTGTCAATGGACTTCCTTGATTCATTTTCCAAGATCATAATCAGCATTTTTTTTGGCGAAATTCTACTTTGTTTACAAAAAGCAACGTGTTTACAAATATGTTCGATTACAGTTGCCGTATTAATAAAGTCCGAGAACATCGAAGATAAATTTAACCTACCGAGTTACGTCCCTTCAAATCGTAATTACTTTCAAGATCCTGGAAGCGGCAAAATGATTGGTCAATTTATCCATTGACCCTAGGTCATTCACACGGGGATGTCTACGGCGTTTCTTCAGATTCTCACGCCGCGACATATCAGTAAACGGGAGCAAGTTGAGAATATGATTTTAATCAGATTGGTAACATTTAAATAAACAGTTAAGTTTCAGGGCTAAGTTCAAAAAGCATTGATATAATGACATGTATTAAGTATTGGGTTAAAAGTCTATTATTTAAAACTTTGTTTTTGTAAATTGTTTTTATCGAAATCGGATACGAATTGCTTGAAATATAAAGGTACAAAATGTACAGTGTATTTGTTATGTTTCTGTAAAAATGTTATCTTTATTTTTCTTCATTCAAAATAAGGAAATAATATTAAATTTTTATTATTTATTTCTTATTGATTGATTGATTGATTTATTGATTGATGTTTAACGTCCAGCGGCATATATTTCATGCATATTCAGGACGGAAACAAGTTAGCAAACAATACATCAATATGTAGACTAACAAAGGGAACGGTAAGGGAGGGACTTTTAGACTGCCACTGGAAAAGTTGCGGGTTGGATAGGGGCAGAAAATTTAGCCTTGTAACTGGCCGCCTACGGACCACTCAAAATGAGCTGTTACAAGGGGTCTTTAACGTGCTTAAGACGTGGCATTTCCTAAACACGGGGCGTATTTAACGTCTCCCTCTTGACGGATTGTGAATTTATACATCCCCCACAATCAGGGACGCCCCTTTTGGGGGACTAGTGCCTCCAGGACGGAGATACCTGGTGCCTATTCTTTCCCCGGGAGACCAGTTTAACAAAATATAACAGGTATACATGTATGAAAGTCTTCTAGGAAACTTACCAAACTGGAATTTCCAACCATACAACACATTTCATCTAGTTATCCAGGATAGTTCCCGAAATAAAAAAAAAGATAATAAAAACCATATTCATAGTTTAAACAACTATGATCCTACCTGACCTTGGGGTCAAGTTCATCTCAATTTTCCTCTGAAGTATGCATGCTATACTCATGCAACTGCATGACACCTTTGCATTTTCTAAGAAATCAAAAACTTAGATGTAACTTTCACTGAAACTGTTTCTCCTGAATGACAAACAGTTCGTGGAGCTCATCGAAATATGCGCGATATTCAATGCAACTTCATAAGTTTCCTCAACTATCAAATATCGTGTCTGTGAAAACAAAAACTTGGACCTAACTTTCAGTGAAAACAAAATTTTTAAGTGTAAAATTGTTTCTCCTTTTTAACTCTCATTAATCAACTAGAGCTATTTTGCGTAAACTATGTGTTCGACGTTCGTCTGACCAATTTAAATTGAATTTAACTGTACATACACAAGTATTTATGCCACTGATGCTGCCAAACAAGATCGACGTCGACAATGAAATAGAAAAAGTGAATTAAACATTAAAAAAGTCTTCTCCGAAACTACTCTGTTGTAACCAATTTTTAATAGAAAGATCCTTGGAAGGACCTCTGTCAAAATTGTCTCCACATCCGAACTAAGTTAAACAAAAGTTATTGAAAGATTTATTTGTCTACTGAGTAACACGACAGGTGACACTAGTGGAGCAGGAGTGGCTTACTTCCAGAGCGGTTTTTGCAGGGTTCGTGTTGCTCCAGCTTTGGTTTTCAGTGTAGTGTTGTGTGTTCTATGTTTGTCTTTCGTTTCATTTTGTTGGCCATGTTCTTGTCTGCCTTCTGACTTAACGATTCCTATCTGCCCCTTTGGTATCTTCGAATTCCTTTGTCTGATAACTTAGATGATTGGAACCTAGTGTGATGCATTTAAAGTACACACCCGTTGTCCTGCCAATGCAAGATTGCCGCCTAAGTTAAAAGTGCATAGCAAATGAACCTTTAGGGTCATGGGACTTCTTGAGACAATTTTGTTTCTTCAAAACATCTAGTGACTCCAAGACAATGTCTAACGATAAATGTTTGTCTGCTGATGTCTCAGGCTACTGACGTTTGATACGCGGTTTAACGCGTAAACCTATGTTAAATTCGTTTTTAGATAACTCATTTAGTTTCAAATTTAAAAAATGTCGTTTTTGGTCTTTTCTCAGAGTCAACATCAGATGTCCATCACGATAATTTACCAAAATGGCCACAAAAGCGAAACTTTGTTGCTTTTTACCATTTGTCCTGCACGTCTCTTGTACTTTTTTCTTTACCTGACTGACCCCTGAGTTTGAAGTGAATTAGTTTATTAACATTTTAATCCTTTTTTCATTTCAACGGGTCAAAATGTAGGAGAGTGTGCCTAAATTTCGGTTATTTTAAGTCGGTATATTTATCTTTTAATAACAACACCCAGATGAACTTCGTTGACATACAAAATTACGAATAGATATACATATGAAAATGAAATAATATGGGGTATATGTCGGAGAGATTGCACTCCAACCGCAATAAAAACAGGAAATTAATTATCAAATCAAACGGTCTCCGCAAGGCCTTTAAAAGGGGTGGAATACCACTCCTTTTGAAAAGCCCTATATCATCCCAATTAAAAAAACAAACATGTATACGTGAAAAATTACTGCTCTTACCATAATAATATCAAAAATGTTCATGTTTACAAACATATATAACACAAAGACTCCAAAAATTGTTAATAATTGTTTTAAGCATGGGAATTTAATGAAAATCCCGTTTGATTAACAAATTTCTATGCCCATATCTTTTTTTCCGAGTTCCATACTGAAATTTACCAATACATTTAGGGAAATTTGTTACACTCTTTTGAAAATTTGTTAAAATTTTTCTAGATATTGAAATGTAATTTCTCTTCAACGTAATTTAATACATTAACAAGTCCATTTGTAATGCAAACAAAAGACAATTACTATGATAATTAAAAATACATCAGGATCTTTGTTTAATTGGTATCACTCAGTTAAATCATTATAGTTAGCGACCTGTTTACAATAAAAATCGAAGCTTGATACATAGAAATATACAGCGTTGTGAGGATAACAAATAGCAACATATTCAATATTGTTGATTTAAGGAATTGAAAACAATACCAGGTCAATCCATACTTATAATTTATTATAATATCTATATCAATATGAATTTAATATAACACATTTCATAAGTAAGAGCTATTTTCTGGATCACTGCTGGTCAGTGGTTTAAGTGGAAATGGAATCCTACGTTCACGTTCTCCTAGTCGGAGCAGGTTAGTTAATCGGAGACTAGTTATAATTGTTTACTAGATTTAAATGCATTTCAGATTTAATTTGCCCACATCAGCATCTAAGAATGAATAGACATGCTTTTTCTGGTTTCAAAACGAAACAGTTATATTTCCAGTATTGTCTAGCGAATCAAACTAGAGAATGGTTCTCCTAGTCGGAGCAGGTTAGTTAATCGGAGACTAGTTATAATTAATATATACAAAGTTTACCAGATCTTAATGCATTTTAGAATAAAATTCTTCACATCAGCTTTTAAGAATGAATATACTTGCTTTTCTGGTTACAAAACGAAACTCAAAGATGTTATAACAAGCGACTGATCTCTTTTAACTCGAAACTGACTGAAAACACATAAATGAAATTTGTCACAAAAAGAGACAAAGCTTAATAGCTCACTACACGTAATTCATTAGTCTTATTTATCGCCGACATTTTATTTGAGTATCGAATCACTTTATTAATTTCAAATCCAAACTTATAGGAAGCCAAATAGTTATTTCATATCGTACCTCCATTTAGCATGTAAGAATTGCACATTAAAGATATGTCAATATATCAATTCTTACCTCTCCCTACTTTAATGTTTAGATCTTGTTATATATAGGAGGAATATTATTCCTTTCTTTTATTGACTTCTTATCTCAAAGATGCAACATAAAGAGTCTTCACACACAAGCAGTTTTATTCTAAATACTTTATACTTGTATTCTTATTCATTGTATTGATTCACAACAATTGAAATGTTCTAAATGAGGAAGTGACCTTACTTTCTTATCAACAATAATGCATGCAACTGTAATTTTTTGAATTATAAAAAACCAAAGAATTCACATTCATTTCTATATTTCAGGGCTCCTGTCCCTTCAAAGTAAGTACGCCTTAACAAACCGTAATTCATACAGCTATGTTTAATGGGGCATTGCAATAGATGCAAAAATAGCAAAATTCCAATAGTCATGTCTAGTGCAATCATTCAATCAAATTCCAATAGTTATGTCTAGTGTAATCATTCAATCAAATTCCAATTGTTATGTCTAGTGCAATCATTCAATCAAATTCCAATAGTCATGTCTAGTGCAATCATTCAATTAAATTCCAATAGTCGTGTCTAGTGCAATCATTCAATCAAATTCCAATAGTCATTTCTGGTGCAATCATTCAATCAAATTCCAATAGTCATGTCTAGTGCAATAATTCAATCAAATTCCAATAGTTATGTCTAATGCATTCATTCAATCAAATTCCAATAGTCATGTCTAGTGCTATCATTCAATCAAATTCCAAAAGTCATGTTTAGTGCAATTATTCAATCAATCAATCAATCTACTAAATAACCAATCAGTTATATTTTATTTTTCTCCATAATGGTTTTGACTTCTATAAGTCCAAGATGAATTTTAATAGTGGGAAGAAGTTCGACGAAAGGCCAAAACAACAGCGTGCATTACACAGCACACAAAACATTGAGCATCACAATTAACATATGCTTGATATTTTCGAATCCATTGTTGGTAGAATTTTTACTATTTGTGATCCGTAATGAATCAATTCATGAATGACCAACATACGACTGATTTATGTTGAGTTCAAATGAGTCATTTTTGTATAAGGTCTATTATCCTAATACATTGGAAGCCGCGTTTTAAATGTTAAAAGAAATTTGAAGAATGAAATTAAGCAATAGTCAAATATTCGTATTTTTAGTTGTACAAGAAAGACATTTGGTTTCTTTATGCTTTAACAGCATTAACATCTTATTGAATTAACGGCAGATAATATCAATAATGTGTTTTTTTTCCAATAGTTTCACATGCTACCGCTCAGTTTAACCAGAAAACTGGAGGAAATTCATTTCCGCCCCCGCCTGGCATGACCACACAGAGTGGATTTAGCAAACCTCCACCGCCACCAAGCATGACCACCCAAACTGGATTCACTAAACCTCCATATCCTGTTGGTTAGTAAAATATTCAAATTAGAAAGGTTGACACAAGCATTGCGATTTGTTACGTCTAAGTCTTGTGGTTTGCAATTGGACGAACACAAGCAGTGTACATATACGGAACACGGCCAATCACTACAAAGTTTAACCTGTAGTGTCTTTTTTTATTACATGAACCCGCTGCTACGCAAAAAAAAAAATCAAATTTAAAAACTCGAAGAAAGCCGTCAGTCAATTTAACAGCGAATAAAAAACAATTTCAAGGGCTTGAAAATCACTTCATTATTTTTTATGTTTTCAAAACCCCATTTAAACTGTATAACATATTAATAACTCGTAACCGCGAGTTTAAATCTCGTGCGCATGACTATTAGATATATTCATACAAATTAAATTTATAATTCAAATGTGTTATAGTTAAAATGATGAATTATGCTGTCCAACTTTACCACATAAAATATTTCAAATATTATTCATTTAAGTGATATTTGTATTAAAAAATACCAATATTAATTTGATGCACTGTGTGGCCATTTCGTTGATTTTCATCTCGTTAGCAGTGCTCGAAGTCAAAATTTTGGAAATCCGATTAGAATACAATAACATTTAAACAAATCAAAAGGAATTCGAAGATACCAAAGGGGCAGACAGAAATCGTTAAGT
>JARWCS010000042.1:571315-576315 GCA_034783895.1 Geukensia demissa | reverse complement strand
GGGAACTGATGTGGGGATTTTTTATCAATGAAAAACATGGCCGCCATCACTAAAAATAGACCATAATGGTCAGATAACAGTTTTTCACAAATATCTTGAAAACCATTAGGGTTAACCAAATTCTGACAGCGGGTTCATTGTGATGAGATCTATCCATGGCCAAGTTTTTGTGAAAATCTGTTAACCTATGTTGGAGTTGCTGCCCTTTTTCAAAGTTTTTTCCGCTATTTTAATTTAATTATTTTCAAAAAATCTTCTGTGCAACTACATGATGTATTATAACCTATTATAAAGTTGGCATACATCTTCCTTTAGGGTATCCTGCACAGAACTGATGTGAACATTTTTTATCCATGAATAAACATGGCCACCACTGCTATAAACAGAACATGTTTGCCTTTTCTTTTCTATTATCATACAACAGAAAATGGAGAGGCAGGTTACATACATCTTTTGTAGAACACTCCCATCAAGTTTTCTATTAAAGTTTTTGATTGTTTATAGGAAATGCATAAGTGTCAAAATCAACAGTATGAAAAGGAGGTTGGAACATGCACACAAGTACAGGAGGATCCAACTACGGATGAGCAGGAGTGTCCGGAAATAAAAGAGCAGGAGATTTCACCAATTAAAGATGATATTGTAAGTTGCATTATGAATGGTTTTTTTGCCCCTGTCTGTAAGGCGTCAGACACATAAGTTTAACTATACATCTGTGCGCATGTCCCATAAATTTCCGTCAAATAAAATAGAATAGTCGATGGGAATGATTTGAAATTTGGTATGTTGTTATATCATGATGAGATGTATAGATTATGCGACTTTCATCATAGTTCATGATCATCTTCTAGTTTTTAACTGTCAACAGATTTTAAATGAACATGGGGGTGTGATGCTTGGATTTGCATTGCCCTTTTAAATGCGTTTTCAATTTAATAATACAAAAAATAATAGGCAATGTTTTATCGTAACAATACCGTACAGTGGGTAATTTTTTGCAGCTGCCAAATTGGGCAATTTATAAAAAAAAAGGAGGATGGTTTAATTTAAAGCGTCATCAAATTTAATGTGTTTGAATTTTTTACAAATCTATTACGTGTGCAATAAAAGTTCATCAAGACATGTACATTGATTGTTTTCTTTTTCATTATTACATAGGGACCAATTGAGATTGACAGCATTGAAATGACTAGAACACAGGACAATGTCGTAAGTTAATTTTTTTTATTCCTAAATGAAAAAAGGCTATTGCATTGACCCCAACATCCACAGTCAGTTTAAGTGAAAAATACTATAAAGATGAGGAATAAATGTTCATGGGACAAAGATCCAGGAAAACAGCAATTTCAAAGCTTCACAAAGAGAACTGGCAGTCGTCAAAGATGGACTCGTGTCCACACTGCCCAGCTTTCTGCAGCATTGACAAATAAAACATTAATATAAATATTCATGGATTGTTTCAGAGTGAAATCATGGAAACCAAGATTATATCAGTATCCAAAAATCATAAATAGACAAAGACAATTATACACTTAAAAACAGAGAGAATATTGCAACCCTAAAATATATTTAATAATTCAAATCACTAATTTACAAATTGAAATCATTTGTATATGAACCTTTTTTCAGACTAACGAGCATTTACCAGTACTGCAGAGACCAAGACCGAAGATGTCAAAGAATACCCAGTTAACAATTGATTCATTTTTAAGATCTGGAACAAAAGAACACTTGCAAGATAAATATGCTATATTAAAAAAAATTGGGTTTAAGGTATACACAGACCGCTTCATTCAGTCACAACCCCCCATGAAACAGTTATGGTTCGAGTTTTGGAACAATGAAGGATTGCGCTTGGCAAAAAAAGGGACAAAAAGGTCAGAAATGGAGGGAAGGATAAAACTCAAATGGTCATATGAAGGGGGAAAATCAGCAGCTTGTATTAAATTGGGCGAATCAATTATACAAAGACACAAGTTGGCTGATAACTTTTTTAGTCATTACAGTGATGCTTCTGAAGATAAAGAAAAAGAAATTGCCAGATTGAAAAAAGAAAGGGAAACCCAGGAAAATGAAATGCTTAGCAGAATTAAATCGAGAACAATATCAATGAGCGACAAGCAGTCGAAGAAACAACACATAGCAAAATTATCAGATGAAATTAAAGCTATAGAAGTCCAACACTCAAAAATTCTAACTAATTGGACTGCTTACATTGCTCGCATCGAAAAAAATGGACCGGTAAATAAAAAAAGGGGTAGGAAAAGAAAAAGTGAGAACAGTACATTATCGAAATACAAATCTGCAAAGGAACTCAAATCAAGTTTTCAATATGACCAAGATTATCAGAATGATGATGAATTACAAGATGTAGATGAAGATAAGGGGATTGAAGATGAAGTGCAGGTCGTAGAACCAGATAATCAGATCGATGAACAAGAACAGGATGTAGAACAAGATAATCCGATTGATGATGAAGTGCAGGTCGTAGAACCAGATAATCAGATCGAAGAACACGAACAGGATGTAGAACAAGATAATCCGATTGATGATGAAGTGCAGGTCGTAGAACCAGATAATCAGATCGATGAACAAGAACAGGATGTAGAACAAGATAATCCGATAAATGAACAAGTATCAGATGTAGAAAGAGGTAATCTGATTGATGTGGGACCAGATAATTTGATCGATGATCAAATGCAGGTTATGGAACAAGATACAAGTAGCATATCAGAAGATTGCTTCAAGAAAGTTTTACTTCAAAATGGACTGCAAGTGACATTCCCACAGCAATGTCAAAACACAGTTTTAGGAGGAGTAAAAGGAAGTACACAGGGATAGCATTAAATACTTTGCATGCTTTTATCAATAATGAGATAACCCTAGAAGACCACCAAGCAATCACAAAATTATTTATAAACTCCATGACTGAAACAGTTACAGTATGGAATGAGAAACAACTTTCGACAATGGATGTTAAATCAGCTACAAAAGATGTACTAAAACTTGATGTATGTGAAATGAAAGAGATATACTGGAATACATTATTGAATGTTGGAGGATCAAATGGATATATAGCCTGTGAAAAAGAATTTGTTAAGGCGATAGAATCCAACTGCAAAAATGGTTTAGTTTTTACAATTTTACCAGACAAATCATTTGTTGTATTGGCTGATGAAAAAGGAAATTGTTGCCTCCTAGACAGCCATGTACATTATACCAAGTCTGATAATCTCAACTTTGATGAAACAGTATCTAACAAAGATTCAAGAGGCATCTGTGTATTTGGAAAAAAGGACAGCGGGAAAACTTTGTTGAAATATATTTTTTCAGATCTTTCAAATGAAATAAAGTTTTCTGACACGACTGGTTGCATGACAGTTTTGAGATTGAATAAAAAAAACTGAATAAAGATCCCTCATCACTTTGCAAAAGTGTTAGCATCGACTATCAGAAACATAAAAGAGACTTGAAAAACTTCCATGAGAAAAGAGACAGTTTTAGAGCTGAAGCATCAAAGAATTGTATGTGGTATGATTTAGATAGGGTCAAGAAGTCTTTTGATGACGCTATAAAAGATCTTGTACAAACTGTGAATAATATAAGAAATGGTATTAAAGTACGTGCCAGAGCATGTGCATTTTTGAAAGTTGCTGACCATATTGAAACACATCATATTATATCACTTAAAGAAGCATATAGCATTTATAGAAAAGAATTTCACAGGGAACTGTTGTTTTACCACCTTTCTCATGTGCTGGGTATTGCAAGGACCATAGTAGAGACAATTCTAGATTGTTTCACTGTTTTTGATGACTTCACTTGTTTGAAAAATAATGAACAGTTGCAATTAGAAAAACAGTTTGGTAAAGAAACGACATCCAAAATTGTCTCTTTTTTATTAAAACTACCAAAGATGAAATACATTAGCAGTGATGCTAGGGATCTTTTAATGAATCATTTGCCTGTAATTATTGTATATAAACAGATAGAAGATAACAACACTCAGGCTTTTGTTGTGAAGAAATTGAAGGGTGTAGAATGGGGGAAAATGGTTGGTGAACTTGATTGGCAAGTGTTTGAGACAAAATTCCGACAAACATTTGATGCAAAATTAAAGACTTTGATTCCCAGTGCCTTGAAATATTGTACAGAAAAGGACAGACATTTACTCAAATTGATTCTGGTTAAACTAACTTCAAAGACATATTTAACAAAATCGGGTATTGGTGATAGAAAATTTGATCGTACATATCTAGAGCATGATTCCATTCTAGCACAAAAATCATTACAGGATTGGATGGAAATGTCTGGTCATGAGAAATGAAATCTAAATTCTCAGGAAATAGACTTCCAGGATCAGGAAGACTGCTATTGTCAGAAAAGTATCCTGAGCTTACAAAACTTATGCTTAGAATTTTTGATTCACAGGAAGGACTTCAATATCACCCAAGGCTTGCCTGTGAAACACTGTATCTATACAAAAATCCTGATTATGTTGATATGCCAAGATGTGTAACAATACTTCAAGAAGTGTATGGAATAAATATATCTCTCAGTGCTGCTTACACATACACAGAAAATTTTCGATCCAAAACTAAACAAGCTGCACGACATCATGAAGGAAAGGGTGTGAACCCATGTATTTCTTTAAGGAAACCTACGAAAGATGGTGCAGCACATTATATTTCCATAAATGATCACTATTCTCAGACAGATGTAAACTATGCACTGGAAGAAGGTTTTGCAAGTAAAGCAATTATAATTGCACGAGATGATAAGGCATTAGTACATACAGATGTACAGGTGGTTGAAAGACCTAGCAAATCGTGGTACAAAATTGCATATGCTGATCATGATTGGGCAAAAGATACACAGCGATCTTTACAGATCACTACCTATCAATTCGTTGAAATGAAAGAAAAACCTCAAAATGACAACATATATTTAGGTGAAGTCCCAGTTTGTCAAACTAACTTAACTGGTCCTGGCCTGTCTTT
>JARWCS010000042.1:503681-516511 GCA_034783895.1 Geukensia demissa | reverse complement strand
AGCCCTTATGACCCCTCCCTAAAATATGGGTGGGGCTAGATCCCCCAAAATAATACCAACCTTTATTTCTTACCAATTATCAATGTTCCAAAATATTAAAAGGATTGGTTGACTAGAACAAAAGTTATCATGCGGAAACTAACCTGTCTACAGACGCCAACGACGACAACAGCATCATACCATAATACGACCGCAAATTTTTGCGGTCGTATAAAAAATCTTGTGCTATAAAATACAGAATTTTTTCTAGTTTAATTTTTTATTTGATTATAAAATTCAACTAGTGCATTTCCTAATAGAAGTGAGTTGAAGATGAATTGTAATTTTTGTTTTCAAGCTAATTATACAGTAAATATTTCGACTTAATTTTTGTTTTGTGTTCAACTCATGACAAAATTCAACTGAGTCATAACATATTCATTGCCAAATAAACAAATCAACAATTGGAAATTCTGCATTTGATGGCATAAAAATTTTTAAAATTGACCAAGAAATAGCTGTGCAAAATTTTTCCAAAAAAATCAAGAGTTGGTCTAAATAATAGGGCAATTTGTAAGTTCCAAATACTTGTGACTGAAGACTGTATATCGATAATGAGTACATGGACCCATCATTTTTTTCTCATTATTTTGTTACAGCATAAAAGATCTTAAACACTATCAGAACTTATTAAGAAATATCCAATTTCATATCATGATTTTGTAAAAAAAAAAAATTCACTTATGAAAAATGTAAATTACAATTTTTCATAGGATCAACCTTATGAACACAACACAACATTAATATATTACAATGAGCAGAACAATTTTAAGGGAGTAAACCCATGTAAAGGGGCATAACTCTTGTAAATCTTTGGTACGTTTGTGTCCTCAAATTTTTATACATCTAATGTAAGCATCTGATTTACACAGATTAATTTTAATCTGTTTCAGTTGGATGCTTAAAGAGCATTGATGTACAGAATATTATAATTATATCACTGATTTTAAGAGTTATCTCCCTTTACCCAGCTCTACCACCTTAAATCTTTTTACACAGTAGTCACTTTACAACCCTTGTTCTTGTTATCATCATCAGAGCCTCCTTCTGACTTCAAACTGCTAAGATATGATGCTCGTCTACGAGCCATCAACATTTCTGTCTTAGTTAAATGCTGGGTATTTGTCACAGTAGCTTTTTTTGGGGGTGCTGGTTTAACAAACACATCGTCATCATCAGTTCGACTTTTGTTCAAATCTATCTTATTTTCTGTTTTTGTTTCTGATTTTGCAGCAGACGGTTTGTAATTAAACGGAGGTACCAGTGCTGATTGTGGACTGGTTTTCACTGAATCTAATGAACTAACACTAGTATTCCTTTTTTTACTATCTTTGTCTTTCTTTCCTTTTTTCTTGCTCATTTTTTCAATTTCTGTCACTTCACAAACTGCGACCGAATGGACTGAATGTATGGAATGAACACTATGAATACTCTCCCTTGATGAATACAATGACGACTTTGATGCAGACTTCTTTGATTCTGAGCTTTTCCGGCTGAAAATATTTTTCAGTCCTTTGGGGAGAAAACTTTTACTGCCTTCCTTTTTCTCTTTTGATTTCTTTTTAGGACTAAGAGAGTGCTTACTAAGTTCAGGCTCGGAGCGAGAAGTATTTCCATCTCTCCTGACCCAAATAGAATCCTCGTCGTCACTAGCAACACTTGCAAAGGAGTCTTCCATATATCTCCGCCTTGAGCTATTCATACTAGAACTTGCTTGACTAGAATAACTTTCATTCATTGCGGCACTAGCTAAACTTCCGTTTGCAATAGAAGATTCTAATAGAGCCTTAACTGCTTCTAATGACTTGCTGGTTTCATCTGCATCAGGTACATTACTCTTATCTAAATCGGATTTCTTTTTCTTCCAAGTTCCAGAATCAATTCGTTTCTCTAAAGACTTCAAATCGAAGTCTGTAACTGACTTGTTTTTCTGTGGCGATACATCGTTACTTCCAGAACGGCTACTTTTAGAATAACCATTTGATTCTTTTTCTGGAGAAATGCTACTCTCTGATGACTTTCTTCCGATACTTCTCCGCTGGTCCTTTGAAGAGTTACCTTCCTTTGATGCCCTTTTCAATCCGTCATCATCCTTATCTTGTAAGGATAAACCAGATAGTTTCATAACCTCATTGTCCGCTTCTTCATCCGATTCGCTGTCTGGGCAGGGTAACTGACTACACCGATTAACTGTTACCAATTTGTCATATGTTGAACTTCGACTAATTTCGTCTTTCTGATTTTCCATTTCCTCGTCAATCGAAACATTTTTCGTAAATGATGTATCAGACTTTGTGTGTTGTAATTTACTTCCTGAATTAGCTCTTGGCAATTTTGAAGGTGAAACTGTCGAAACAGGAAGTTTAGATGTACTTGTTTTTGGTGTATTTTCAGTAAAACTATCCTCTTTTTTCCAAAGGCCAGCAATTTTGCTACCAACTTGTTTCTTGCCAACAACACCAGCACTAATTCTGCGATTCTCTGATGAAAACGAAGAGGATTTATTTAACTGACTGTCTACTTTTTTAGCTGATGAAACTGAAGTAGCTGAATTTTTACGTCCAACAGGGGTAGTGGGACGAGAATTATTTTTTAAGCTAGCATTACTGTCCGATTTCTTCAAATCACTTTTATTTGCAACTTTTTTCAAGTTAATATTAGATCCAGTTTGTTTAGAAGCTTGTCCTGATTTATTGAGATAATTTCCACTGCCAGATTTGTTCAACGACACATTACTACCCGATTTATTTAACATTTGACCACTTCCTGATTTATTTAACAATGGCCCACTTCCAGATTTATTTAAATTAGTTCCTGAGCCAATTTTATTTAATGAACCACCACTTCCAGTTTTGGTCACATGTAACTGTGTACCACTTAAAGTTTTCTTTAAATCACCATTAACTACTTTTGTTTTAGCACTTTTCACTGGTGTTTTAGTACCAAGATTTGAAGCACTAGATTTTGTTACTTTCCCAGTTTTAACAGCACTCTTTTTTGTTTCTACATTGTCAGGTTTTTCATTGATTGATTTGTCAGCAATAAAATTATGTTCATTCAGTGCTTTCACCCAGGATTCTGGAGTAGTATTTTCCTTGTCGAGTCCTTTTTCACATTTTAAACCATTTTCACTGCCATCAATATCATCTGCATTCCTATTATCCTCATATGATCCAATAACAGGTGCATTCTCAGAAGAACTCTCCTTGGTGAAAGTTCCTTGTTTGACAAGAGGCTTGGGTTTTTCAGCTGAATTACTAACCTTTCTGTTTGGTGTTGTTGCTGTTGGCAACCGTGAAGGGCTATTTTTAGCTGATGTACGATTGGCTGAAACAGGTGTTGTTCCCGTTGGTTTTGGAATTTTAGGTTTTGGTGGTATTTTGTTTGGTGTGCTACTAGCCTGAGGATGTGACCTTGACCTTGCTGGTCCAGCTGGCTTCGGCATTGTTCTAGACGTGTTTGCCTGTTTAGCATTTAAGGCATTTATCTCCTGTTTGCTAGATACCTGTTTTTGTTGATTTGGTGTTCGAGGACTATATAATGGCTTTCTACGACCTCGAACACCTTTGTCTGACTCCACGCTTCTCTGAGGTGTAAGCATTTTATCATTTGGTTTGATGATACGTGGTCCACTAGATATTGAGAAGTCCTCCGTTGGAGTTGTTTCAGAAAAGTCACTTATCTTCTCTGAGTGAACAGACCATGTTCCTGATTTTTCTGATGCTGTATCTGATGTGTATCCGCAAGAAACTAACGACATCGTTTCATTTTCAATAAACATATCCTCATCCATGCTGCTACCAATCATCCGTTTATTTTGTATTGCCATGACAACACGACTAGCATCGTCCAATAATATTTTCTCATTGTCATTTGTGAATTCCTCTTCAAAAGAACAATCTTGATTGTATTCACCATCTTCAGGCAAAACAAACTGCATAGCACTATTGATGTCTTCATTAGTTATTGTAACATTAGCACTACAGATGTTTTCCGTCACAGTAACATCAGCACTGTCTGCCGCAACATCTTCATTACTACCAGAATCAAAACCAAAATTGTCCAATCCAATCATTGGATGTGACGTGATCTCTCTCACTATTTCATTGACTTCCTCATAGCTAGCCTGTTTTGGATGATCTATCGGTCCATAATCAGTTATGTTATCATATTGTTGATTAAACTTTTCTAAACTACGATTTAATCTCTTATCATAGAGTTGTTCATTTGAGCGGACACTTCTACGACGAGGCAGACTATGATGTCCGTGAGCCCAATGATTTCCACCATTTTCCTGGTATGTAGGAATAGCCTCTACTGAGTAATGCATCGACTGCCGATGATATTGTTCACTTCTAGCTAATTCCATGTTTGAAAATTCCTTTCTCTCCTTCATACCTTCATTATCTTGCGACCTTGACCTTTTCCACGCACCCCTTCTGGCCATATCAGCAGATGGCTTTGCAAAAACAAACTCTGACGATTTCTCTTGTGCTGATTTTTGCCAAGAAGTATAACGAGATTCATGTGTATGGTGTCGTGTCCTTCCTTGATTCATGTATTCAAATTCTTCTGCTGAGGAACAACTCCTTGACATTCTATTACTCACACTATTGTTTGAATCCACTCTACTATCATATTCTGAAAACGGAAGTCCAGAGTCAACTGAATGTCTATCTTTCCGACTTTTGGATGAAAGGTCCTTCAACGAGGAAGAATTAGGAACACTTCTTCTTGAAGAATTAAGTGATCTGTCCATTTCATTCCTTGATCGACTTTTTGGTAAGGCAGAAGTGATGCACTCGTCTAGTAAAGCTTCATCCAGTTCAGAAAATTCTGGGTCGTCATCTTCATCATCCAAATTATCAGCTGTCGTTTTCTTTATTTCATCATTTTCTATACTTTTCACTGACTCAGATTTGCATGATTTTGTTTCATCACTTGACTGACCTTCAACCTCTCGGTGTAATTCTGGGTCAGGTAAAATCGATGAGTCAGAACTTTTTGATGTTTTTCCACTTCCGAGAAGTTTTGCTATTTTTTCAGATGTTGAATCCTTATCATCGTCAATGATTCCTAATGAACTTAATGAATCACTGCAAGAAAATGTTTGTGGGGTGTCTTCGACATTATAAACACGAACTGAATCGGATGATTCACTGTGAATAAATACCGAATCATCCACAGAATGTCGAAGAGTTTGTTGTGTAAAACCAGTTTCTTTCAATGTAGCTGATAACGAGGCCAAACGGGAGTAATTTATATGCAGGTCTGGTTCATCAATTGTCAAATCACTTAGAGATGTAGCACTCGAAAAGTTATTTGGCGTATCTTCTGTGGCATACGTTCTCATCTGATCCAAGTTATTATTCGGTGGTACTGTATTTATATGACTTGACGTTCTCTGTGGTTGGAAATTGTTCGGTTCCATTTCTGGTCTACTCTGAACAACTTTTGGTGGAATCTGAATAATCGGTTTAACAATTGCTGCCTTTGTTTCTGATCCTTCTGCTTTCCGATCCATTTCAACTTTCTTAGAATTATTTCCTTGCAATGGTTTTTGTTGGAAGTTTTTGCCTTTTGGCATTGCAAACTGTATGATTTCAGATAAAAGTTCCTCATTGTCATCGTCAAATGAGCTTTCCTCTGATTTAGCCTCATCTTCAGATTCATGACTCTTTTCAGCTTCTGCTATACTTTTATTATTTGTAGTATTTTCTTTGTCTGTCACAAATTTGTCCATCTTTTCTGTATTCACTCCATCTTCTTCATCCTTAACGGACAAATTGGTGGTCATAATACTTAGGTCACTTAAAGAAGTTGCATGTGAGAAACTAATCGGTGTATCCTCTGTTGCAAATGTGGTGAGGACATCTTCGCCAGAATGCTTATCTAAATTTGCCAAAAACTGAAGCTTTTCATTGTGTTCTTTTTCAATTTTACTCTTATCACCTGACTGGTCACGCTTTGGTGAAGTTGGCATGGAGATATTGTATGGTGTGTCCTCTACAGCGTAGGACTTTACAGTGTCATCTTCAGGCATGTCAACTTTATCAACAGCTTCAAAATTGAAAGGATTTACTTTTTTCACACTCGGTGAAACTGCAGCGGATCCATTCATTGGTGTGCCCTCTGTTGCGTATGATGTCACAGAATCTCCGTATGAATCATATATGTCAACATCACCTCTCAATATGCTATGAATTTTTTGAAAATTTCTTGGTTTGTTAGCAGTTTGATTGGGTGGTCCACCCTCATTAGCATAATGTCTTAACGTGTCTGACGGATGTTGAGCGGAAGGACCGACTTTGTAGAACTGTTGACCATTGGTTTGTTGAGCTTGTAACACTCTCCCTGATTGTACATTTTGTTGTCGATTTATTTGCCTGTTTGCAGACTGTTGATTCTTATGGTACGGCACATTTTCATCGGCAAATTTTTTCAAACTGTCCTGGTTTTCACTTCCAACCTGATAATTTGGCACCTTTGGTTTAGGCTGTGGCTTTGGTGGCAGTTTTTTGTTACCAGTTTGTGGTGGTAGTCCCTCATTTGCGTACAATTTCACAGCATCATCAGGTATACCAGTACTGCTAAAATCTTCAGATTGAGACATCTTCATTGCTGGTTTCTGCTTATTGCTCTGTTTGTCACCTTTATTCGGAGATTCTGATTTCGAACTATTTTTTTTCTTTATCATATTATCTGATGAACTTCGTCTCATTTTTCTTGGCATAGCGGCACTAATGCATTGTTTCAAAATATCTTCTTCTCCTTCGGAGACTTCTGAGTTTGACGATTCATCTAGGCCACCATTTTCCTCTTTTTCATCTATATTTGTTAGCGTGGTCGTATTATTTTTTAAATCTAAAGGTTTGGCAGGCTCTGTATCGTCAACTGTGAGTGAACTTAAAACACTGCAAGTTTCTGAAAAATATGGTGGTGTACCCTCATCTGCATAAACTTTAGGTGGGTCATCTTTGCTGACTGTGGATGCGGTATCCATTGGAATACGTTTTGGATTATGTGGTCCTGGAGGCATTGGTCGAACCAACTGGACATTACTGCCAAGTAAGTGTGTGAATTGTTTTGGCAAGGATTGGAAGTCATTCTGTTTGCTGCCATTGTCAGAACTTTTTTCCTGTTCAGGATTTGGGCTCCCAGGCATGCTCTCACTTGGTGAGTCCGGGAGTTCACTTGGAGAAACAACTTCACTTGCCCTACGACTATATTCACTAACAACAGAACTGTGCACTGAATGTTCATCAAAGCTGCTCAAAGACCCTAGAGAGCTGCATCTAGAAAACATCAACGGTGTGTCCTCTACATGGTGGTTATCATCGAATGTGACGGTTTTACGTTCCTTTTCTGAACTTTCAGTGTTGTCTGAGTCACTTAGCAACTTTTGTCGCCCAGTCATTGGTGTATATTTTGGTGGTGCCATGTTTTTCTGATTTTTCTGTGGTGTATGAGATCCATCATTTTCGTTAATACTTTGTAGATTTGACGCCTGAGATTTATCACCACGATCTTGTGCTTCAGTACTATGCAGACTGCTCAAAGAACTGACTCTTGAAAAACAGATTGGTGTGCCTTCTTCACAGTATGTCTTTATTTGGTCTTCAGCAGGATCATCGTCATCAGGAGCATGAAATGATTGCTGAATTATTGTATCGTCATTGTGGTTATTTTCTGGGCTTGTTTCACGTGCTTTGTCATCCCGATTGTATTTAGCAATGACGGTTGATCCGGTATTGTGATCTGTGTTCTGACTACCAGATCCACTACGTTTCTCCGAACCTGACCCACTTTGTCGTTCATCTACAGCACTATAATTTTTTGGTTCATCTTTTGTGTTATCGCTGTCGCTATTATTTTCCGTACTCTCTTCATGATCATGTGCAGCTTTGGAAAGGTCTGTCAAAGAATTAGCTGTTGATAGATAGTACCTTGGTGTACCTTCAGTATAGAATGTGGTAACTTGGTCTTCATTGCAATGCATTTCTTCAATTCGATCATTCATTCGTCTGGCCTCTTCCAATTTGCAGTCAGCACAATTTTTATAAGTCTCTTGTTGTCTTGTATCAAATGACCTTGAACGTTCTGGTTCATATGCTCTGGGTCTATCATTATAGGAATCATCATGATTTTCGGCATAACGTACAGAAAAATCAGTGGGCTGATCATCGTGATCTAAATCTGTTTCTGCATAGGAGGAAGACATTTTCATCATAACATGGGGCGATGGAAAATTTGGTCGCATCATTCTAACTTGCGGCTGAAATCCAAAATGATTCAGCGAAGCTGGTCCCGAAAATGAATGATGCATCCTTGGCCCCACATTTATCCTAGGATCTGACGGGGGTCTAATAAAAGCAGACCTTGGTGCCGGTGGTAGCGGAATATTTGGTCGGCTAATCTTAGATGTATTGGAAACTTCATTATATTTCATACTGTAGTCTATGGGCTGGTCATTGTCTTCGTCAGACGATGATGGAGCATTGTACATCATATTGCCACTAGGTGTCATACCATAGATTGGACTGTTGCCGTAGTTACAAATGGTTACCTGGGGATTACCAGTAATGGAGTTAGGTGCATTGAAACTACGATAAAGTAATGTATGAGGTAAAGAAAAATGTCCATCTGATCTGGAAGTCTGTGGATTGTAGTTTTGTGATTGGCTCATACTTTTTTCCACCATTCTGTGAGCCTCAACTTCTTTCATTGTCTGAGCAATTTTACTGTTTGGATTTTTCAACTGAGAATTTTCTGGATTTACATTTTGTCTTTGCACTAACTGTCCTGTATTTCGGTCTAAACTTCCGCCATGACGATCTTGCAATTGTTTCATTCCTCCATGATATCGTAATCGATCGTGAGAAATATCAGAATGTGTGCTTCCAACGCTATCTTGACTTCCAGACCTCGCCACTCTTTTTGGTGACAACAAACGACTGTCTGATCTTGGAGAATTTACACCACTGTTGCTATGTTGATCATCATTTTGCTGCGAGACTATTTGACTGCCAGGAAATCTGAAGTGAGATCGGTCTTTATCACCCTGATTTGTGTCTGTTGGACTATCTCTTGGACTTTCAACATTGTCACAAGTTTCCGACAGATTTTGGTCGATACTTTCTTCCAGTGCTCTTTGTTTACGGACATGTAGCATTGGTCGATTCATGTTCTGTTTGGGATCCATGTTTAGACTTTTTATTGATGGAAATGCTGCTAGAAGGTTTTTTAAGGCAGCCGAGCTTCCCATAGCAATCATCTGGTGTTTGGAATTCACAAGATTTTTCAACATACTAACCGCACCCATATCCCATAATGCCTTCTGATCTTCGACACATCTTGCTGACAAATTCCACAATGTGCCACAAGCGTTACTAACGATTGTCAAACTTGCTGATCGTAATTGTCTCAGTAAAATTGGCAAACAGTTCTGTTGACGCAAAACCTGTCGATAATCCTCACGCACAGTAATGTGACTTGAAATGTTTCTTAGTACTCCTCCACCATTTTCAATAACTGCAGTGGTTTTGGATGGACTTTTGTATGTTAATGTTTTCACAAGAAATTCAAGCGATCCTTCAACAGCACAAATTTCTGCCTTATTCTCACTGCCATGAGCAGATAAGTTCCAGAGAGCACTCAAGATACTTTTTAAAGTTGCTTCCTTTTTCACAACCATAGCAGCTTTCATCAAGGTTGTTGCTGCTCCCACCATTCGTAATGACTTTTTACTTGCCAAGTCCGCCTTCCATGATAAGTTTCTGAGAACACTAGCCGCAACTTGTACCAAATCCTCACAAGATGATTTTAACTGTTCAACAAGTCCTTCCATAAAACCTCTCATCGAGCACAGCAGTGCTTTGTTTGTTCCATCACCAAAGGTGAGATTTGTAAGTGCCATGCAGCCGTATCTACGGAGTGTGATATTGTACTGTTCTGTTGTATGGCCATGAGAGAGCTGATCAACTTCAATCAGGTCTGCAATAGCTTGGACACCACCTGAAAAATATGAAAAGGGTAATTGGAGATTCCTATATAAATTTGTTATTGTAAGTATTTTATCCTCATTTCATGGTTCATTTAAACAACAAATATTTCTTAATAACCTTGTACATGAAGTTTACTATTGCTAGCAACATGTGAAAATAAAGAAACTTATACTACAATCATCTATAATACATTCTTAATGTGAACTTATAAATGGTAAAAATAACTTTACTCGGGCAAGTTAGTTGACTCCTTTATTCTTACTTGTGTACACATGGACTGCAATTAGTTATTGTTTAAAAACAAATACCAAATTACCTCCCCTTATTAGACTACTTTAACAATGTTTGTTTTTCCTTTTTAAGAATTGTAGCATTCTTCTTCTTCTGAAAGACTTATACAATTTAATTTATAGCTTTACATTATCCATTTTCTAAGAAAAAGGATATTTGTTGTTCGACTTGGCCTTACCAAGAAAATTTAATTGCATGAAGAAGGGAACAGGAAGCTGGAAATCTGCTTTTTAATTTCGTTTGACCTGACATACTAACCAAGACAACAAATAGCATGGCGATGCTCCTCATCAAATGACAACTTCATCAAGGCAGCAACGGCAGGACCAGGATGGTGTTCCATGTCGCCCGTTCTCATGGCTGAAATAGAAAAGTATTTGTAATAAAATATGAAAATGCTTAGGATTATGTATGAAATATTTGATTAAAACTAGATGTACCTATAATTTTTGTTTGAATGTAATGGCTAACCCTATATAGTAGTATTTTTTTATTATTTAATTCTAAATCTAATATAAATGAGAGAGAAGACAGGCACATTTGTTGATCCCTGGACAAATGAGTGTTGTAAATTCGGGGATATCTAAGTTAGCAACCCTGCTCTGCTCTGATTTTGTTTGTAAAAACAGGTGATTGAAATAAAATGATTTTTGCTTGTTTAAGTAAAAAATGAGAATGTTTTACTCTTATTACATCCAGGATCCCTGGTTAATGGTCTCAAAAGCTTAAAAGAAAATTTATATAGTAAATTGTTTTGTTGCATGATTAATTGCAAAAAAACCAATGGCATAAATTTCATGCAAACTAAGGGTTGAGCAAATTATATGAAATGCTTTTATAAATCCTGGTTTGTACTAAACTGACACACTGTGCTAAATTTTGAATGTCTTGTTATTAACCTTTCGAGACAAGTGAACCTTTCATTTACTGCTTTTAGGTTTGCCATTTTTTCAATGGATTAATTGATTGTTGTGTTTTATGAATAGTTTCACATTTTGTTTTAATTCCACTGTCGTTTGGTGGAGGGCTGTCTCAGGGGACAATCATGCCCTTTTTTTTATACTATTCCCACACATTATTGTGACTTCAGGCAGCCCATTATTTGTTGATTCTAAATGCAGTGTGCTTAAGGGGATACCCAATACCTAAGGGAAATAACTCTGTTAAAATATTCTAGATGTTTTAATCGTGCATCACTTGATATTAAAATTAATGCATCTCAGTGATTAAAACTTTTGCTGATAAAATTGCTATATATCTATTGAAATTATTCCAATGAAATGTGTGGATGAAATTTCTTGAAATTCTTAGTTTTTCTTTTATTGTTCAAAGAAAATATCCACACAAAATATAAAGCTAATTAAATAAATAATTGAAATTTATTTCGGTGATGGTATATGGTGCCTACTTAAATACAGAACCAGAATAAAACCAATTCTAATATGAGGTCCTGAGAATGTTAACTGGAGTTACCCATAGTAAAATCCCCATTTGTTATGACTTACACAATATGTTTTAAGCAAAAAAGTAACAAAGTCATAACATTTTATGCCCAAAGCATACTGATATTCAAAACATTTTTGTTAATTTTTAAATTTTTAAACAAAAATCAAAATAATCGATTGAACAGGATAAAATGGTTGTTTCAACAACTCAAGACTATGGTAAAATCTGAACAAATTATCTATGCTGCGAAATTATTTTTTAATTTTAATTTCTCTGGTTTGCCCTGACAAGGGAAAAACACAAAACCTCCCCTCTCTCTCAAGACAAACAATCTGCATCTATACTCTATGTCAGGCTTTTAAGGAGTGTGATTTTTGAGCTATATTAAATTATATGTGCATTTCTGCCTTTGTGTTTATTTTTAATGCAATGAAAGAATTATTCCACAGTTAACTTTTTATGTTTTACACTATGCAATAACTTTTAACATACTATTAATATCTGCCCCTGAATTTCTCATGGAGATTTAACATTAAAGGGCGGCCATCATCATTTTTGGCAGGAGCACTTAAGTTTGACCTAGATAAAGTAACATTTCTTTTGTTCGGACCTTATCTCGTGATCAGTATAAGAAGAATTACTTTTAAATTTTCCTTCAGGTGTGCCTCAAACCAATTCAACATGTTACCTAATCCTAGTTTAATTACTTATTTATTACGTAGAGTTGACAATGTGTACTCCCGGTCTGGCGCTAGTGTGCGAAGAGCCACTTCCGCCAAACAGATGGCTGATTACACAATGTAAAATGCCCGTACAGAATATCAAACTCTGTGCAGCTTTAAATACAACACAATTGCAAAAAAGTATTATTGCAACTTGCTTGCACTTTTTTTAATCTACAAAATATACCGCAATTACTCTAATTTTTCGACAATGAAAAACACCAATTTTTCTTGAATTTTGCAAAAGTGCTGAAAAATTAGAATTTTGAAAAAGTTTCGTCAGGTTTCAGACCAGATGACTACGATCGGTAAGTATTTCGTGTGCAAG
>JARWCS010000042.1:483619-494714 GCA_034783895.1 Geukensia demissa | reverse complement strand
ATTGTCAATATAACTAACTATGCTGCATACAGGTATATTATAAAACTTTTATTTTAGGCTGGTATATTGTTCAGTTTTCAATGGACAATGAACTCAGTGACCCGGTATCAAATGACAGTATAAGAGACAAGGACGGCAACGGAATGGACAAAGAGTTTGAAGTTGGAAACAAGTGCAAAGCATTGTGGAGAGATGGGGAATCCTATAACGGAACTGTCGTATTTGCTTCTGGTATATATGTTCATTTGCATGTCAGATTGTTTTAACAGGCTGTTTATTAACCATTTTTGCTTGTCAAAATATTGTCTGTTATAGGCCCAGCATCAAAATGAGGGTGCCCTTTTCACCTTGTTTAGCTGTCTGTCCACAATTTTTTCATCCAAGATCTCTAAGCTACCCTACAAGGGAATAATTTGATATTTGGTATGAAACTTGATAAGGATAACTTATATGATGTAAGTTATTGTCAGGTCTGATAGACAGGTACTTCCTGTTTACAGATAGATTGATTATAGGTTTTTCTTTTGTCTGTCAGCAATTTATCAATGGGGAATTTCTCACATTGTAAAAGAGCTAATCATTTGATATTTTGAGGGAATTGTAAATGAAGCTCTATAGAGAATAACTTGCACTGTGTTAATTCTTTACAGATACGTCGAACTGCTACTATCTGATTAAATAGTAACCAATAGATTAATTTCTGTCCTCAAATAATTTCCTATCGAAGATTTCTTATTTTGAATGCATTGTGGCTGCAGGAAGCCTTACTGGCAGTCAGCTTTCTAGTTTTTATTTTTCTTTTTCATGAAGTTATTGAATTTATTATTGAGGATTTTTAGGGGCTAATGGCATAATCTTAAGTTTCCCTGGTCATTATTCAATTGATTGAATGATAAACTAATGTCTTTTATTTCAGAGGAAAAGGAGAAATGTCAGAAGTATGTTTCTGAGAATTCTGCTCCCAAAAAAGCACCACAAAAGAAATCAAAGAGAAAATCAAACGAAAAAGTCCCTAGTAGCGTGCATAATGATGAGCTCACCAAGAAGAAGAAGGGTAATGAATTGTTGTCTTTCTGACCATCAGTCAGACTTTTTTTCTCTAAGTTTTTAATTGGCCAATCTTCAGATTTTTGCACTGAAGAAATTTCTTTGCAAGAATCTGGTAATGTGCATGAAGTATATTTTACTCTTTTTTTCAAATACTGTCAGATGAAGAAAAAAGTGAAAAAATTATAATTTTGGTATAGTAGGAAAGATAATTGAACATGGATAAATCATTATAACTGCATGTTACAACTGTTTGTAGATATTTTCACATTTATTATACCACTGCCAAAATTGCATTGATTTATATGTATTTCTTTTAATTGAGTGCGACAACATTATCTTATTTATTTTTCAGAAATGAATGTTATGAAAAAGCTTACAGAATCAAAAAAGGCAGACACAGCTATTAATAATGCCAAGGAGATCTTCAGCATGAGCATGCAAGTAGGTGCAATGAAGGAAAATAACATAATAAGTCAACCAATAACACAAACTAATCAATCATTAAACCAGTCTGCTAACATTCCACCCTCATTTACATCCACACAGCCAGTTTTCTTTCCTGTATTTAATTCTCAGCCTGCTAACTATATTGCACCAGTTAGTAATGTAACAGGTCATGCAGCTACTAACCATGCTAATCAACCCCCTTTACTAACAGGCAAACTGCCTTCCTCTACTTTTCCTAATCCTAATTCTAACTATGCTAACAATCCCAATGAATTAACTGCTCACCAAGCAATAACTAGTCCTCAACATTCTAATTATAGTTCCTCCCAAGTTTCATTGCAACCAACTAACATTGTAAGCTATGAACCTGATATATGCTTTAAACCTCCCATGTCCTACACAGCATCTCCAGCTTCACCTGCATCTTGTACTTTTCCAGGTCCTAGTCCTATTAACAACACCCATGGGAAAACCTTCACAACTTTAACAAGTCCTGTGCCTTCCTTTACCGCAACTTCTACCCCCAAGCACCCTATTAATCATAGCGAAACATCTATGGATAGTCCCCAGTTTCGAAATGTTTCTTCATCTTTTGCTACTGGTTCATCTTCTCCATCACAATTTAATTCCTCCGCGCATGTAAGTAATCCTTTAACATCATTTGTATCACTAACAGAATCTTCTGACACGTCTACAGGTTCCTGCCAAGACCCTCAGCCTTCAACAAGCTGTGCAGACTGTTTATTAAAGGACTCTACTATAGAAAGCCTGAGGGAATATCACAATAAGTTAGAAAGTGATATGGAGTATTGGAAGTGTGAGGCAACCAAACTTAGGTCACAGTTAGGTTAATATTCATGTAGAATCAAATTATTTGAGAATAAAGGACTATGTATGGTAAGGGCCTTATTTGGCCCCCATTTTCGCCGAAAATTGAAAACAATTATAGACTATAGGTTTTTAGACCGAATGTAAAGAAAATGTTGAATAACTGTTAAAAACTCATAAATTACAAACTTATCTATGGAGGTTACGACATACTGACGTTAAAAGTTATGCGAATTGTAGGATTTGCTTATATTTGTATAATTTTTGCTAAATTTCAGGCCGTTTTTGGTGTGGGAAACATCGAGCGCATGCATGCCAATTATTTTAGCTAAAATTATTTAATGTCTTTACAATCAACATCTTTTAGTAAAATAAATTTATTGGCATATATTGGTATATATATATATATATATATATTACATAAAAATGATACTGTGCCTTAATAAGACTACAATTTGACAATTGTTTACCGTAACTTTAGTAATGGTCTGATATAGTTCATATTTTGGGGCCAAATAAGGGCCTTACTGTACACAGTTCTTTGAGGTAAAATTAGATTGAAGGTTTACTGGCATATTTGCATATTTCTTATGATGCTTCAAGCAAGACACTATGTAGGAATTTTTTTTTCATACCTCATCAAGGGCCTTGACATTATCGTCACAATTCCCTGTTTGTCAGGAATTAAAGAAATTTGGGTTTTTGTGTTGCCTGCACACAAAGTGTGGGGCGACATATAGGTATCACTTTAGTCGTCTTGCGCCATCGTCGTCGTCCGCATAACACTTTTTTGTAACACTTTTCTCTACAACCACTGGAGGGAATGATTAGATATTTGGTAAATAGCTTAGACATGATGACTTGTACTGTGTTTCCCCTTTTCAGGTCTATTGGATATCAACTTCCTGTTTACCGAGACTTAGACTTTTTCACATAACTGTTCATATACAATTTTTTGTAACACTTTTCTCTGCAACTGCTTGAGGGAGTGATTTAAAATTTGGTTGGTTTCCTCTTAATTACTGTGTCAAACACATTACAGTGTCAAAGAAATTATTGCATCAAACATATTACTGTGTCAAAAACATTACTGTAACAAGCAAATACTAGAACCATGTTTATCTTCAACATGTAGGCGACACACGTCTTCCAGGGAAAACTCTAAGCTAAGTGAGTGCTATGTTTAGCCTGAGGAAGTAACCTTTTTTATTAGCCTGTATGCCCTGAGTGATGAAATTCAGTTCAATAAGTATAAAGCCATTGGTTATTACTGTAACTGTGTTTCAAATTGACAACTTAAATGATAGAAATTTTTTTTTTGTAATTGTTTTTTCTATTTGGGAAATACTCTTTTTAGTGCAACTACAGTGGAACTTCGATGGCTCGAACTGCAATAACTCGAACACCATAGATGTTTCGATCTCATTCTGTTGTCCCTTGGTTTAGAATTTAACATAGTTCAACCTCGTTAGCTCGAACTGTTTACATCGGTCCCTGGGTGTTCAAACCATCGAAGTTCAACTGTACTATTGTACACATGTACTTTGACATTTGAAATAATAGTAAATACTTGTGCTCTAGAAGTTTTTCAGGAAAGTAATTTATTTCTATCAGTCTTTAAAGTCTGTTATATTTGTAGCAGTTGGAATTTGATTAAAATAGCAAGAAATGAAGACAAATATCCACAAACATTTAAATGATGTATCAAGAATGAACTAACCATTTTACATTTATTTTCAGACACACCTCGACAAAATCAACTGACCATTAGAAATGAAAGTGCCAAAATTGCAACCATCTATGATTCGGAAGATCATTACATGCCCAAGAGGGGAACCAAAATTCACAAGTGCAATTATGTAAGCTTCTTAATGACTATTTTCTGAAATTATTTTTATTGGCATATCTTGATCTCTTTGACAAATCATATATTGCAGTGTTGCATTATATTTAAGGTTAAAGGTCCCCTTTCCAGTTCAATGCTAAACATATGGGAATTTTATGAAAAATCCACAGCCTCCCCCACTGGATAGATTTCTTTGAAAATATTAGTAAATATGCATTTAATACTAATGCATATGATGCTAGCAATATATTTCCAAAATATTTTATTTTAAAAGAGTAATTAGTAAAATTAAGCATTAAAATTTGGGTATTCAGATGTATTCAAACACACCTTGATGGGTCTGTTTTATCACATGACAGCAGGTTCCATGGAACCTTACGAATTTTTGTTCAAAAACAGACAATTGATAGATTTTTACATGACATGAAGGCTAGGACCATTAAAGCAACAAGGTGTGTAAGCTGTTTTATCAATTTTTATATCGCAAATACTCCTAATAAAGTCTGGGGATTTTTCATAAAATTTTGGTAGAAAAACACCAATATCATCAAAATTGCACGGAATATTATGAATTTACATAAATATTTTGGTTGTTCAAAATTGCTTTAAAAATGTGGTTTATTTATTGTATTGTGAACTGTAGTAGTTTAAAATTCTCAGTGCATTGAACCTCAAGGTTGAAAAGGGGAACTTTAACCTTAAGATTTATATCCAAAATTGCCTGATTAATCAGGGAAATTTGACATTGGGTCAGTTAGTTTTATCTTAAGAATAATTGGTTACTGGATACATCTAGCTTGCATTGTTTTGCACCTTTTACAGATAAATCCATTATTTATAATTTTAACCTACACTGGAAGAAAATTGCAACACATACTTCATATGATAAATTTTTTTAATATGTATATCCTTTCCACAACCATAGTATAGCAATGTGCACCATATATTTAGGGTCCCAAAACTGATTCAAGATTTGAAGTAGAACAGCTGTAGCGTAATTATGGGTTTGCTCTCTCCAAGCCATAGGTATTTTTGTGTAAAAATAATGTTTTAGGAGTTAAGGATTTCATTGAATATATAGAAATTACAATCTTCCAAATTACACATTTGTTCACAGTGGCTTCCAGAAAACAATTTTTAATTTGACAATAATGCACATAAATACACTTTGGTAGTTGTATATGTTTTTAATACAGATCTACTACGTACTGGCTTTTCTGAAGACACTTAATTATTTTACACATATGTCAGTTCCAGCCGTTTTGGACATGTCAATTGCTAATATGTAATACACATTTTACCTCTATGGACTTTTGTTGAATAAAGTAGGATTGTAAAATTATACGTTATGTTGTCAGTGCTATCTAACTTATTGCACATTTTGTGGTAATGGTTTTGAAGTTTGTTAAATCAATCATTATCAGCATGCATACGCTACAGATGGAAATAATTAAAGGTTGTTTACACATATTTCTGCAATGATTTTGAAAGTTTCCCTTGGCACTTTACAACATTCCCACATGAAGGATGTACAGAAAATGAAAAGTAAGTTCATCTTAATGCTTTTAGGGCTTTATCTTTATTAATATTAAACATGAACTTATATAAAAAGTTCATTAAACAAAGAAGCAGTAAACAATTTAGATTTAATTGTCTAGTGATCAACTTTCCTTTGATAAACTAGGTATTATGATTAACTGAAACTGTTAATGAAGTAATGGAGCCTTTCTTGTTTAGGAACAAATTATTTAATTTAAAGCCGTTAATGGTTAATTTAGATTTGAAGTAATTTATTTATTGACTGTCGTAACAATCAAAATTAAAACTCCTTATTTACAGTTATTTTTCGATGATGTGAAAAAACGAACGTATAAAATATATTTTTATTTTTTTATTATAGATCTATAATGGATATGTATATTCGAATGAATCTGTTGGATAAGATACAAAATAAACTCTATGACAGCAAAAGAAAGCTAAATGACATTCTTAACAGAAAACCAATTGGAAAAACATCTTATCACGATCTACAGTCAGATAGCTTGGGGGAACCCCTTATCCCAAGGGATTTTGTATATACACAGAAATTGTTCAAAGTTGCAAAGGAAACAGGAAATGGGGATTATTTATACAGTGCAGTTTCCATTAGTCTTGTTGGTAGGTATAATGTTTCAATAAATTATATTTTAAAGAAAGAAAAAATATAAAAGTACATTTTTCTAATTTTAAATATAATCATTGTAAAAAAGGGGTAACAAGAAACTCACAATGAATGATTACTTCAAACAACTTCATTTATTAAGCGAAAACCCCTTCAAAACACATAGTATGTAAAACAAACAGACAATTATAAATATGGGAAGCAGGAAAAGCCAGACTAAGTTTCTGCACTTATAAAAGTTAGTGGTAGGATTGAACCTCCCTGGCTTTTTAAATTCTGCTTCCCTATATGTGGTAAAAGGGAAGGACCATTTGACTTAAAAAGGAGGGCGCTTTGCGTTCTGAATTTTATGAAAAAAAATAATTCAGCTTAGACATATAAAAAATAAGCTGAGGCAATGATTTCACCTATAACATAACATTGACTTTTGAGAGAAAAAAATGTCGCGCCGCAAACACAAAAGATGAAAAAAAACAATTAATATTTTGACAAAAAAAGAAAAAACAAGCCTCCTCTCCCATCACAAAAATTGGTTCATCCTTGATGGCCGTATTTATATTCGAAGTAAAATCCTGTCACTAAGATATCGACATTTAATTTTTTTCCTATAAGTTTGTTAGTTTCAATGCAAAAGCAGCTATAATTATATATTGACATATTTATCAAGAATATATTTTGTTTGTGGTTAAAAAAGAGTCAAAAGTTTACAAAGAAAATAATGTTTGTTTTAGGAAATGAATCGGTTAGTAAACTTCTTCGAGATATGACTGCTGGGGAATTAATGATCAATGCAGCTCTCTACGCAAAACATCGCAACTTCGACCAAGCCACAAGCGAACCTGATGCAACAATGACAAAAAAGACATATAAGAGCATTGCTCTCACTGATAAATGTTTGGAGCATTACAGTCAAACTGATGACTTTGAAGGTTCCATAAAAAAGAAGCGCTTTACACCACAAGACCAAGATCTTGGGCGTCTCTTATTCACCCGTTTGCCCTAGCTACAGTTATAGAAAGAAACATTTGGTCTGTTTATCCAGACGTCAATAAGGCTCTCCGTCCGTTCTTAATTCCAAGATTTTTCCAGTTATTGCACCAAATATAGAACAAACTAAAGAAGTCTATATACTTTGGTCACGGGATGGTAATTTCGACAACAGAAAGGGTACAGTTTTACAGCCAACTCGTTTTGTTCCTATACTTATTTACGATGGTAACGAATTGGAAGATATACCAGACGATGTGTGGACTGAAATGGAAGGTCAAGTTCCAAACGGATTATAGAAAACTGTGTCTGTAAATAAGAATGATGACCCAAACAAAGATGAAAAAGCAGAGACTAAAACCAAAGATGGCATCTAAAAAAGGACGAAAATTCAGAGGGTATAAATAGTGATGACGTTCCAAACAAAGATGAGAATGCAGAGGGTATAAAAAAGATGACGTTCCAAACAAAGATGAGAATACAGTGGGTATAAATAAAGATGACGTACCAAACAAGGATGAGAATGCAGAGGATGTAAATAAAGATGACGTTCCAAACAAAGTTGATCATCCAGAAGGTGTAAATAAAGATGACGTCCGAAACAAAGATGAGCATCCAGAGGGTGTAAATAAAGATGACTTTCGAAACAAAGATGAGCATGCAGAGGTTGTAAATAAAGATGACGTTCCAAACAAAGATGAGAATGCAGAGGGTGTAAATAAAGATGACATCCCAAACAAAGATGAGCATGCAGAGGGTGTAAATAAAGATGACGTCCCAAACAAAGAAGAGAATGCAGAGGGTGTAAATAAAGATGTCAAAAACAAGGATGAAAAAGAAGACAGTGCAAACCTGTATAACAGTCAAGATACGACATCAGATAAATTACTACTTATCGAGATTGCTCGGAGAAAGAAAAGACTAGTAAAGAAACGTTACAATATAAATTCTGAAAACAATAAATCAAATACCAAAAGCAAGCGCAGTCAATCAAATCAAAGAACATCAACTACTCCTGAGCAAGACGATGAGGAGTCTGATGAGGATATTGACCAAATAGATCAAACAATAAACCTAAATTGTGAAAATGATGAAGATTTACAGCAAATAGTTGAGATAAATGAGGATTCATCTGAATATGAAAGCGAAGAAGATGTCGACATGAATGAGGAAACTAATAAGATAGCAAATATTAAATGGTCATGTAAACTTTCGAGAATACCAGAACAAAGCATGCAAAGGTTTGAAGGGCCAGAACCAGGCTCTAGTTCCTCATTACCTGGAAAAGCTAAACAAATAGATTGTTTTTATGAAATTTTTCCTGAAAACTTGTTTCAACTGATGGCTAGATCTACTAATGCCTGTATTCCTATCTATGAAAAAGCCAGACGAGACAAGCTCAGTAACAGTTCTTGGTCAGAAACATGTACTAATGACTTTGAGGAAAGAGATATCAAGGCGTATATTGCAATAAGAATGATCATTGTTGTAAATGCATTGCCTTGTCTAGACGACTACTGGTCCAGTGATCCTCTTTTGCAAAATCAGTTCATTTCACGTACAATGCCGAGCAAGCGGGTTAATCTTATACAACGCTACTTCCATGTAAATGATCCACTGAAAGATCCAACAAGACTAAAAAACAAAGAGGCAGCAAAGGAAAACCTAAATAAGGATCCGCTTTTAAAGATATCTCCTTTAATTGAAAAGGATCGTATGAGAAGTATGGACAAATACAATCTACACCAGAAGATCTCTGTGGATGAAGCCATGATCAAATGTCATGGAAAACAAAGGAGTATTGCAGTTGCCCTAAACAAGCCTGCAAAGAGAGGTTTTAAAATTTTGTATTGGCTGATGGAATATCTGGATATCCTTGGAATTTCCAAATTTATCTGCGTAGACAGAAAGAAGTAGGATTGACCCAAACAGTTGTTGAAAATCTCACAGAGCCCAGCAGCGCTAGAAACCACATAGTTTTTGTAGACAAATTCTACACCAGCATTCCTTTAGCTCTCTCTGTTAGACAAAGATATTCATATATGTGGCTACTTCAACACTGGGAGAAAATTTTGGCCACTTGATTTAAAGATCAATAAAAGTTTAAGGAAGAAAGATGATAATCTGAAAGATAAATCTGAAGAGAGGAGACAGTATAACCCGACAATCAACAGATGGTAAATTAGCTGCAACGGTTTGGATGGACACCAAGCCTGTTTTTAATTTGTCTACTTGCTACTCTCCAATCACAAATGTAAGAAAAGACAAAGTAGAAAGAAGGATAAGAACATTAGAGGGAAAGTATGAAAAGCAGGAATTTAGCTGTCTAAACTCAATTACTGAGTTTAACAAGTATATGGGAGGGGTAGACAGACATGACCATCTAAAGAGTAATTACACACTCCAAAGAGCAAGCACAAAATGGTGGACCTACTTTGCCTGGTTTGGAATCGACATGGCACTGATCAACTAATTTATCATTTTCAAAGAGACGAATCCAAAGGCAACACATAAAGGATTTCAGTTAAGGGTAATCTTATTTTAGAATTCATAATACATAAAACAACAAATTACTGAATATATTGCAATTATTTTAGCTATATATGGCCAATTGATGACTTTTGTATAACTACAATAAAAGTTTATTTAATAGTACTGCAAATAAAATGTTTCTTCAATACAAAAACATATTGTATTCAATAAATTGTTTTTATGAAAATGAAAACATTGCAATTTCTGAATAATAAATGGATATAGAGTAAATGTACATGGAACAATATTTCAATTATTACATGGAAGAATGCAATGTAACTCTTGTATCGCCATCTCAAATTGACTATAAGGTTTTCAACAATGTCTCATAGTGAATTCACGACGACCGCTAACACCGGTTTATGCATATACAAAGTATTTCTTACAGGTAGCTAAACAACTTCTTGGTGGCTATTGCGAACGTGTACGACAGCCTAGACAAAATGATAAACTTTCTCTGTCAGCTGCATTTGCCGACACCCATGAAAGTGTTGTGCTACCAGGAAGAGCTAGAGCTTGCAGGTTCTGTAGCAAAATGAAAATCAAGAATGAGAGTGGTCGCACAAGAGATACAACATATCGATGTGTTCAGTGTGGTGTTAGTCTTCATAGGTATACATGACTTTATTTATATATAGAATAGTAGCTTTTTTGTCAAATTTAAATTTCAAGTGACATCATATCAATTTTTAATACAGTTGATTAAATTAAAAAGTTTAAAGGAAAGATGAACATGATCATATTGTAATGCTTTAAAATAGGACAATTGTAATTTGTATCATATCTTCATTTTTCCTGACAATAGACTTACAAAATGTTGTTTGTTTCTGATCTTACAGGGAGTGTTTCGTGTCGTACAACAGAGCAGGTGTAAAGGAGAGTTTAACTCGTGATGTTGCTACTCAGCTTGAATTGCTTAAGACACCAACAAAAGTCAGGGAAGAATCTTACACTGAAAGTATGTTTTAAAGTAGAGTCTAAAACTGTGTATCTGTTCTGATATGATGAACATTTCCAAACTTGACACTATGTTTTCATATAGAAGATAAAATTAATGCGATATCTATTGATCTACCACGCAAGAATAAGTTACCATCTCAAATATCAATCGAAAGGTGTACTTTGGGGTATTTTTCCATGATCCTCCAATTTGTTTTACCAAAAATAATCAGAGTGCAGTTATTTTTAAGATAAATATATTGTGTTAAATAATTCATTTTATGAAGAATATATTCCTGGCAGAT
>JARWCS010000042.1:451441-464464 GCA_034783895.1 Geukensia demissa | reverse complement strand
AACGGACACGGTCAAACAAGACATTCTGGAAAAGCATTTCTTTGATCCAGATTCCTGAAATGACACATGTTTGTACCGGCAGCTGCTTTCAATTTTTGTTTTCATCCAGCTGAAAAAATGGCAACTTGACTTATGATGTCCATGTAGGATCGCCAAGAAAAAATATAAATAAAAGATCCGAAGAAGATGTCATAATTATTTGGACTTGCAACATGTGCTTTTGGGGACTCCGACCAATTACATTAACTTATTGCGCATCTTCGAACTCTTCACCGTGGGAGGCAATAAAACAGCCTTTAATGGTTTCGCTCAGAGTAGACAATAGGTGACAGTGTATTTGGGATCGTATTAGCATGTTTAAATATATATTCCAAGAACATGTGGATAACGACGAGCCTATCGATAGACTGCATTTCCTTTTATCAACATTTTCGATTAATGGAGTTCAAACATTGACACTTTTTTCCAATACACAAGTACTATTTTTTACTATGTATGTCGCCTCGATATCGTAGTCTCTGTTACCCAGACTTTTGCTGTCACAATATCTAATGTTCACATTCAAGAGTCTGGATGATCGAGACTACGATATCGAGGCATTCGCATACAACAGCTTGCTGTTGAAAAAAAACCTACCTACCTACCCTATTTTTGGGTGGATGAAACCCTAAACATGCATATCATTTTTTTTTTGGCCTTAGGTAAAAGGTATTTTAATGGCAAATTTGTTTTTAATTTATTTGGCAAAGAAGAAAGTCATGCTTTAAAATTACATTAGGACATTGCTTAATATAATGATGATGTAAGAAATGTTTTTAACAGTGATCATTATTTGAACACTGATAAAAATAGTTTATTAGCACACTTAAGACACAATTATTTCCCAAAAGTTTAGTTTCTAAGGTATGTTTTAATAGAACCTAAGTTTGTATACGGAAACCCATTTAGGACCTATCAAAATATCGAATAATAATTCATGAAAACGGATTATGAATTTGGTATATCCAAATTAAATGAACAACATTTGTATAGACTTTGGGAGAGTCAAGCTGCCTTTGTTGACCTGTGAGACCTCATTAAATCAGAATAAACTTCGCAAGCTTTCAACTAAAAAGAGTGAGTTTAGTCTTAAAAAGGAATAGTTGGCGTAATGCAGTAATGGTACACCTGATATTCACTGTAGCACAGAAGTGTCAAAAATCATAATTGTATTGAGAAGTAAGATGTGCCATGCTGTCTCAGAATCTGTAAGACACTAAAAAATGTTTAATTCATTAAACAAAGGTACCATTATGTGAAATATTCCTTAACATAACAACTCTCTCTCTCTTTATTTGGAAGATTTTTACCAAGTTTACTTAATGAATTGGAAAAACCCTGATCTCGAATTGAAATTGGATGTAACGAATTTGAAACCTGTGATCATGAATTATAAATCAAAATAAAAATTAAAAATATATTTATGATAGTCCTTACCTTGTTTATAAGGTGGCTGAAAACTTGCATTGAAATATTTCTTTATTTCACTTATGGTAATCATTCCTTTCTTTTGGGAATCTATCTTCCTAAAAGCCTGCCAAAATAAAATTCAAACCTAAAGGTAATAAAAATTCAATTCTCTCCAATGACCTAGTATCAGTTTTACAGGACATCTCAAACTCAGATTTTCCTCAAATGTACAAAATTGACCAATACGGTTGTTTCGAATCATTTCTTTTCCGTCAACATTTTTGAATTTTCGTCTCCCAGACCACGTGACTTCGCTGGAATGTTAGGCATCTAACTTCCGATTCTTTGCCTGGCAACTATAATCCGTATTTTATTTTATTTCGACATGTGATGTATACAAGTTGCTCAACTTACAATTTTTAAAAGACGTTAACTGAATGATTTTCTTCGTCCTTGAATTGCAAAAGGATTTCTTTGACGTTTTACATGCAAATATGATGTAATTGACACGAGCACTGGAAGCTGTCTGCCTAACATTTCGTCATAATAACATAAAAAAGGCGGAGCCAGTCGACGGAATAGAAATGATTCGAAACAACCGTATTAAAAAGCTTCAATAGTTAATCACTTAAAGCAATGATTCTTTTTTAAAAATTAATAAAAATAAAGGACATTTCAAAACAGTTTGCATTTTTATTAGATAACTCTAGACTAGCTTTACATATTTCTTCTTACTATTTCAAAAACAAGTGTGAATATCGATATCAAAAAGATATAGGGGGAATATTTATATAAAAAAAACAGTTGGGATTATCTACTAGAACAAACAATAAAGTCTCAATAGAATTTAAAGTTGTACTAAAAAATTTTATAACATCTTAAAATTATGAAATATTAAAATATTTCAGAATTAGGAATTTTTTAACAGGTCAGACATCTTAGTTTGATTTGTTCATGGTCATAAGTGATAGTTACGACCTTTAGAAGCTTTTCTGTAGATATGACCTTTTGTTAATGTTAGCACTATAGTGTCAATTTTACAGAGAAGTGGAATTTTTTGAAGACCCCAGATAGGTACTACTTTCTAATTTCAAAATCTGACATAAGTTTATGGCGGTGTCTGCAATTTAAAACCTTATGATTTTATGATAACAAATTGCCTCCAAAAGTCAGATATTTCATAATAAATGAGTAGACTGAACCTGCAACAACCTGCAGAAAAATTACATTCCTTTCAACTGCCCAAAAATATGAACATGTACAGATAAAGTTTGTCAACATCATGTATTTTCATTTCAATCATTATCAGTTTCAACTATAAAACAGACAAGATTTTGCCAACCAATAAAAAACCGAAATGGTAACCAGAAACAGTATTTGTCTATGTAAAAAGGGAAAATCTTGCCACAAAAAAGCATAATTTTCTTTTAAAATAGAAAAAAAATCATGCCTGATAAAATGAAATCTTTTCTTTACAAGTTTTTAAATTTGTTGAAAGTAAGAAAATGAATATTTTGCAATGAAATATATAAACAAGTTAGCCCAAATTCACACAAACTGCAAAGAAAGGAAATAATAAATATCTATAAATAGTTGTGACATGCTGCAGAAAGCAGTTTTCGTGGTGATCTGCATAAAACCGTGAAGCTACTGGGTGTTACAAGAATAGAATAATATTTATTTATTTAGAGGAAGGGAATATACAAAATTTTATTAGTAACATGTGCATTCTGAATAAAAAGTTTTAAAAGAAAGAGAAGATTGGAATTCTTTCTGTTAAAAAAAATAAATGTTGAGGGCAATTTTAAAAAAAATCTTTTTCAATTTTTTTTATTTAAGTAATTCCCATATTTGTTGAGTTGTCTCCCCTGTTTGAACTCTCCATTTTCTCACCAGAGGATTGATAAATTTTCTTACTTGATAAAGTGAGTGTTACCATAGTAACAGATTAAAGTCCATTCACAACCTCACCCATCTTATTTTTTGCATATTCAATTCGGATTCCTCCTCTATCGGAGGAGAGTAGAACAAAACCCTGTAGTCTATTCAATGCCTCTGTTGCCTGTTTAACATCCTGGAAGAAAATGCAAAGTAAGCATATATTGGCCCTAGCATTCTACTGTCCATCCAACTAAAGAAGAATTTCTGGGATCTTTTAATACTACTTTAAAGATGTTTTGGCAGTCTTCAAGATGGCACATTGGAACTTCGTTTGGTAATATTGGATATGCCAGATCCAGCTGTATGTATTTGTGGGGATAAATCTTGAAATAACCTTTGTATAATGGAATATGCCCACCGATGACTGGCCTTGGGTTTCGCTACTGAACTATCGGTTTATTTTGATTTGCGACGTCAGATTTTCTGGGAAAATCTATCAGTTGCGGCATGTTGGAAAATTTCTCCTAGTCCGTTGATTTTCCCAAACAAGTAATGTCACAAAACAAAAATCTTATAGTGCAGCAGCAACACCAAGCAGGAGTCACCGTTGGGCCTAATCCACTGATTGTACAGGTATATGTTTGTTGCATCAAGAATTTGGGGCTGATTACGGATATTTAAACTTGCCTGGGTAAAATCTTCAGTTACAGACTTTAAAAACATTTATAGACTTTGTTAAAATGATGGTAAATTTAGGGGTTTCATATTTTATTTTATTATAACACAAACCAAATCCTCTGGAAGGAGTGTCTAGCAGGTGATTTTTGTCTGTCTAATGTGATCTAATTTAAAAGTCATGTGATATATGCAAAAATAAGAGTACAATAAAGGGGAGATAACACAAGACTGCTGAAACAGATGTGAAAATGGCACTGAATATTGGTGTGAAGACAGAAATAGGCATAAAAACAATGATCTAATGCTTTGTTAACACGCTACAGTGCAAAGGGAGGGAACTGCCTTAAAACAGCCAGACAAAAATAAATATGCAGTGATGCTAAGAATATATAAAGCCTCAAACAATATACTCTTCGTTACTTGTCAATGCTGTGTGACATTTAAAATTGCATGCTGGAATGTGTGTTACATAAAGATTTCTAAATAAATTCTGATAGAAAAAAAGATTTAATAACTTGTGTTACCATTAATTTTGCAGATTCCATTTATTTTATAGTGATTGCAAATACAGTGTTTTCAGTATAGGTTTTTGAAAAGCAGGGAACCAGTAAATTTTTTGTTGTCCAAAAATGAAACAGCCAGAAAAATTACGGCAATATCTGGCAAAATTTGCCGACTTCAGGCTCTTAATGAAAACACTGAAATAACCATAAGATGAATTAACCTTTTTCAGTTTATGGTGTGTGTTTTGGTGTAATACTTGTATTCTTATGTTATACCGAATTTGTGGGCTTATTCAGTGAACTGCTATCATTTTTTTTTCTCTAAAGGTGTACCTCCTATTAGTGTCTAAATTGACATTTTTGTATTAAAAATGGTCAAATCTGCTTGCTCTCCAAGGACTACAAACTGCTTTGATTTTTTTAAGCCTATCAGTACTTCAAGTGCTTTGATTGTTACCTTATTATACCTTTCAGGATATTTTTCTATTAGACCACTTACCTGAAACTCTACAAATGCCACTGGTGAACCCCCTTTATTATGCATTCTTAGTCGGTTGAAACCCTGAAAACTGTAAAAATAGAAGAAGAAAAAATAAGTCATATTCACAAAAATTTGTAAGTCTAAGATTGACTGTAAGTGTAGAAACCTCAAAGGAAAACTCACCGTGACATAATTTACGATAGAAATTACACTGACAATATTTTGTGAAACTGACTGCAGGTATTGATTCACACTGAATCATGTTTCCTAGGGAACCAAAATTAGTGCTGTTAATTACTATCAAAACACTGATATATACCAGGGGTATTCAGGTACTGAAAGGGGATAGAACAAAAATTTTTGAATTTGAAAAATGGACAAAAAAACTACTAAATGAAATATCCCATGTTTTGGAAGTAGTGCTCTTTATCTACTTATTATTGAATCCTTTGAAATAGAAGGGCATTAATTTCACAATTTTAAAATTTCATAGCCCCTATGATTTAAATCTGAAAAGTTTCAGAAGAAAAGCCGACAAGTCAAAGTCTTTTAGTCTTAACATTGAAATGAAAAATATCTCCTCATGCAGTTGTACAAATATCAGAGATACGATATATCATGACCAATAATCTATACATATAAATATGAGTAAATACACAATTTTTCTATGTATACTACACAACAACAAGTAGGTTAAACACACTATAATAATACCGTCATAATATAAAGAAAGGGTGTATTGCAGAGTATGTGAAATTATTTATGAAATAGTTTATGGAAAGTCTATATTGAACCAATGTGATAATTTCTATTCTATACCATTAGTAAAGTAGCATCTTTGAAGTTTTAATACGGGTCATAAAACAACACAAATTTACGTGCAAATCTGCCGCCAATATCATGCATGTTTTGTTTGGTTTTTTTTTTTCTTCAAAGATGCTGTTTTAGATCCCAAATCACTTCAGACAATCAAGTTAAACAAGTTATTTTTTTAAATATGGCAAAATTTTCAAACTTTGATAAAATTCCTCTTAGAAGGATAATGCCACTGAAAGAAAAACATGAAAATGGGTAAAAAAATGCCAAAATATAGAATAAAATATAGAAAAATAAAGAAAACAATATAGAAAGAATGCAGAATGATGTCTAGCCTTCATGTAAAATAGAAATAGGAGGTGTACTTTGATAATGATATGACAAATATAAAAATAGATGTGGCATGATTGTCCATGAAAGAGCCATCCACCAAATAACAGTCTAATTTAACTTTCTACTGGTCCCATTATGGTGGCCAATTATGACCCAGAGTCCATAACACAATGGGAGCTGTAAAATGCCCCAAACTACAAAATGTGAAACTATTCATAAAACATGACAATCAACCTAATCTACTGAAAAGATGACCAATTTAAAAATGCCAACCCACTGGACTACAGGTTCCTGTCTTGGGACAGGCACATTAAAAAAGTGGCGGTGTTAACCTGGGAGAAAGCCATCCAAAAAATATAAATTACAAACATCTACATGTTACCCTGGGTTATACTTTCACCTTTGGATAAATATCTGAACTAAGCTCAAAAACCAAATAGAACAATTTTCAATAGGGACAATAACCGCCCAATTAAGTAAGTACATGTATTAGAAAAAAAACCACATCCACTGGACTGTAGGTGACTGCCTTGGGACAGGCACATAAAGTACATGGGAGGGTTCAACATGTCTGTGAGCACACAACATTACTTCAGAAAAAAACTTGTGACTTCATAAAATTTGTCTAGTCTATGGTTATTTATAACTAAGGAGGTGACAGCAACACATTGATTCCGAAAAACAGCACACTGAAAAATAATTTTCAGGGATGTGACAAGACCTACTGAAGTCCCTCAGAAGACAGATTATCATTACAAAGAATGTTCCCAAATTATGGAATCTGCAATTTAAGAAGTGATCAGTTCAATGTTTACTTTTAACAATGGTTTTGATCACAGAAAACAAACATCCCAGTTATCTCAAGATTTTCACAAAATCTTATGTTATTCAGAAATAATTCTTTGGACCAAATCTGTGATAACCCAATAAACCAACATTGAATCATGAGTACATTAATGCCAAATTATCTATTTATGAATTACATCCCTTGATTCTATGAAGTGACATGGATCATGTTAGTGGCCAGTGAACTAACCTGCTAAATAAGTCCTTCAGCTCTTGCTCTGAGGAGAACTGACCAAGATTGGCCACAAAGAGCGTAGAGCACGGTGCATTTTGCTGCATCAGTGGCGAACTTGACGTCGAGGGGGTGCTCATCGTGCTAATTGGGCTAGTTAAAATAGGCGTGGCTGCTAACGGTGGGTGTGGCAAGGCAGCAGAAACGGCTGTAGGGGGTGCTACGACTGCTGGGTGATGTATCTGTTAATAAACATAGACCCGTGATTCCAGTGATCATGTGACGTGGACAAAGTTCTATAGTAATATATAATGTTAATAAAAGTGTCTGTGCTGTTACCACCATTCTCAAAATTTTGGTTGACTGGAGAAAATATTAACAAATTTATAGGCCACATCTAACTTAAGGATACTGCCTGGGTGTAGGTTATTGTCCAAATATTCAACTTAGTTAAATTTTACCCCAAAGCTTAATTTTTATTGATTTGTACAAAATATTAAACTAGAAGTTGAATTTATACATGCCAGGTTTATGAATGTTGACTGATATCTATATAGAATATTACTAGAGTTGAAATTTTACTACAAGTAAAAAAATTTTATGATTCAACCGTAAAATAGAAAGGAGGGAAAAAATGCAAAATCTGTATATTTAACGCTTTTTCAAAATCATAATGTGTTCTAATTGTGATGTATATATATACAATACATGTACATTGCCTGAAAATATGAAATTTATTTGTACGAGCTTTAGAAACTGGTAACATTTCGCGAGGCTGTGCCGAGTGTTTTTAGCAGTTTCACAGCGAGTACAAATGAATTTGATATTTTACAGCAATTTACATGTATTGTTTTTATCCTGCAATTTTTAAAAGTAAAATAAATGGACAATTTTCTTTCTTAAATTGTTGAATTGTTTCAATATTTCTACATTTCTTAAGAAAATGGATGTATTTGAAGACACCATTCAGCTGGTTTCTGAATTCAATATTCCGGCACGCTCCTAAGGCTTTGGGATATTCATACACTCATATTTGTATAATAAAACGCTTAATTGCAGGATAAAAACGTTTATGTAGTTTATGTTTAGGTGTTTATTTTTTTGATATATTCAAAAATTTTAAAATTGAAGATACTGTAGACTTTGAAGAAAGTTGCATTTTTGTTTTATTAATATCATAAATGGAATAGAACTGCAGAATTGCATTATTAAGAATTCATTAAAATTTTTTAAAATTTTCTAAAATTGCAATTATCTATGCAATGCTTTTGTCTAGGATGATAAACGCATGAAATAATAATTTCTAAATTAACATTGTTGATTTACTCAAATTTCTAAATAAAAACCAGGAGACACACCTTGGTACATGTATAAGGTGTGTTTAAATGATCAAACTTTTTTCATTAATCTTGCTCATGTTTCATGGTTTGGTGTTTACACTATCAAACTTGAGTTGGATCCAGGTGGACAGGTAAAGTTCAAATAAAGTTTGATGAAAAAGTTTGATCGCGTAAACCAACTTTGCCTGCCAGTCAAATTTACTTAGTTTGGAACAACACTGGAATCCTGTGTTCAAACCAAAGTTTTGAGAACAGCAATAATGATCTACCACTAGAAGCAGCAGTAGCTATATATAGCACAGAACAGACTTTGTACATAGATATAAAAATTCTAAAAAGGTCAAATTTGTGTGATCCATCATGAATAAATATAACACATGACATTTCCAACATGATGAAAGCTGTCATATGATTTTTTAGTGTTACATATTAACTTTTTCTGACAAATGTATATCTAAATGTCACAAAATTTAATTTTCCCACAGTAGTTTAGTCACCCTGATAAAATTCAAGTCAGAAACTTAAACTTCAATTAATAATTTCACAATGTCTTTCCATTCATTTATTTGAAACACTGCTCAGAAAAACAGTGATAAATTTTAGTTTATCTTTATTCAAAATATCTGTATGAAAAAAGATAAGATATTTAATTATCTAAAGAATTTTCTTTCATCTGTATTTAGTGAATTCACTTTTTTCTTAACCCAAATAAAGCTGGCATATTCATTCTGAACATAATAAACATTTAGATATACAATAAAAGTCAAGTTTGACCTGCTGTGTAATATTTCTCAGTGTAAAGACATGCTGTTAATAAGAAATTCTGAAGTCGTTTCATGCAACCTCTTAAAGTTCATGCTGAAATTAAAACTAGATGGTCAGTTAAAACAGAGTTATTTCCCTGACATTGAATTTGTCTAACCCATTGTTTTTCATAGCTAAACATTTCATTAAGGCATACCCTATGGGACTAATTGAGATTCTTAATTTTATGGATCCCAAAAAATCAGAAATAATTTCACTGTTCAGTAAATAGAAGAGGAAAAACACATTTAAAGCCTCTAGCAGCACTCTTACCAAATATGAATAAAAGCCAGATTGCAACTAATTACAACATGCAATAGGATAAAACTTGTATATGATGAAAATGAAGCATTATTTTTGGAACCTGTGTTCAATCCTGACCTCCTACATATTTTTCTGTTATATACTGCAAGGTTGGATGACTGTCTTGTATAAAGGTCATTAGCTATCACATGAATTGAATTAGAAAATTAGTCATGAAAGCTTATGAGTCCAGAAATAAACATAGCCAAAATGTCAAATTCTCTGATTTTTATAACCTGGGATGCATCTGAAATTTATACGTTTTTGTCAGAGTTATCTCAATATAGCTGTAGCATAAGAAAACCTAAAATACTGCTATGTTTATCAAAATCCATAATATTTACCAAGAGAAAAAAAATAGTCTGATACACATTCAATTTGGTAAAATAAACAAAAATATTGATTTTTGCATTAAATTTGTAAGTGAAATAAAATTTAAGAAAATAAAAACCTAAATTTCACCTTTATAATTATATCAATATACCGTCCCATATAGGAGACAACTTGGATAAGAAAACACTGAAAATATGGTGGTAAAATACTGCTGTATATTTTCGTAAGCGTCAAGTTTGAACACAAATAGCAAAGATAAAAAATAACAGTGAAATCATTTCATACATCAATTTCGTGTCTTAATTATTTGTAGCTTGATGATAAAAGTTTGTAAAAAAATATTTTCAAAGATTTTGGCAGTAAATCATATTTAAATCATGCATCTGTAATTTATTCTTTTTTAATTTAAAAAAATACTGGTAAAACTAATTTATTTGCTTTAAAAGCACATATTGTAAAAGATAACATTATATTTTACAGCTGTCAAAATTCATTACTTCTTGAGCTAAATTTAAAACTTATCCAAGAATTTGAACCAACAAGCTAGTGCTTATTTCATTGTGCTGTTTGTGTGGATTCAAATAAAAAATAAGAACTTAAAACTTGAGATATTTAAATAAATTTTCTTTAAAAAATCTGGTTTTTTTAATAAATGATTTTGATCATCAAGCTACTGTGCATTTTTCTGAGGACTGACTTTGTTTTACCTGCGGAAAGTGTGTAATCCATTCCTAGAATTACAAATAGGAAAAGCTGTTGTAGTCACGAGGTACATGGTATTATACAAAATATGTATATTATAATAATGTTAATGGGGAATAATTGAGCATGCAAAAAGTGTCCTTTTCATTTAAATGTACTAATTTTAAAAAAAATATATAATTTAGTATTGTACAAAATATGTATATTATAATAATGTTATTGGGGGATTAAATTGAGCAAAAAAGACCAAGTGTCCTTTTTATTTAAAATCAGAATATCTAATGTGTAAAAGCCAATATTTTGCTACTTTAAAAAAATTCAATGAAAAAAAAAAAACCAAAAAAGTTGAATTTTGTCCAAAGTTTTTGACTTCCCAAATCTATACTTGATTGAACCATATCTTATTATAGGGAGAAGACTGAAAATGCAATAGACAAATTCTATAAATAGATACAGCATGCATTAACACTATTAACTGTTTGTTATTTACAGGTGTGTGTTTATGTCAATGGTAGTTTGTTAAATTTACCTGTGGAAAGTGGTGAATCCATTCCTGGAAAGTTAAAAAAAGTATAAAATTAAGCAGTGGGCCAATATGTGAACAGCCAATCATAACCAGTGTTTCATTTTTAACAGCCAATCAAAATAAGTGTTTCATATTGCCAATTAAAATTGGTATTTGTGTTTGCAGTTTTAGCAGACATCAACCTTTCAGTGCCCATGCACTTGTGTCTAGATCAGTGCCTCTGAATAAACATCTTTCTCATGTTTTTATTTTAGTTTTCTTTTCTTGTTTTTCATTTTGATACAAACTTTTGAAGGCCCCTGCTCGTAGGTTTCTGAGTATATATTGTACGGGTATATGGGGAAAACATGCAGAAATGACCTACACCACCATGTCAAAATTTAGTATGGATTAATAATCTATATAGAGAATACTTATGTATATTTCTACCTTAGAAAATAACAAAGCAATTTCAGAAATAAATATAAAGGGGTAGAAAGGGATGTTTTAAGACCCATTTTAGATAATTATGAGTGGACAATAGTGATAAAATTGTTCCAAACTGTGAAAAAGCCACAGTATGTGTGTTTTTTTTTTTTTTTTGCATTTGGACAACAATTGACCATGTGATTCTTAAAAATACCTGGATTTTCTAGAAGACCCTAATGTAATAACATTGGAAAAAAATCAGTAAACTTTGGAAAATAATATTAATTCATAGTAAAGCTTTTATTACCGGTAATAAAAAAGTTTAAGAGATAATTTTTACTCAGAAACATTAATTTTTTTTAGAATCAAATAACTATTTCCTTTCAATTATTAAAAAATAAAAATATTTGACCACTCTTTTTTATTATGGCCCAGATCTCTTAATGCACTTCCATCCCTGTACTCTCATTATCTTTATTTCTGGAATTGCAGTAATTGAATTCATTAATTGCTGGAAAATTCAGCATGGCTACAAGATATTCAGAATCTTTTTTATTCCTATCATTATAAAGAACAATAAATAGATGCTCAGCAGACTGATCCTGTGTCACTCACCAACCACTTTGAAAAATGAACCCAAAATATAACAGAATCATTTGAAAACAAATGTCTTTATAATTATCAAGGACCAAAAACCTAAGTGTACATATTTCATGAATTTCAATGATTTTAAAAAAATAATTATTTTTGACATATCAGCTATTTTTAATTGGAAACATGAATTATTTATGGCTGCCACATTGGTTTTCAAACAAATGTACCCGGTAAACTATTCCGGCTAGGCGAGCTCATTATTTACAAATATCCTGAATCCCACCCCTAGTTAAAAATAGAAATACTGTGATTATCACCTAGTCACAAATGTGACGTGCTCCACTAGACGGAGGAAGTTACAGAAAGGAAAAAGAAGAAGATACACTCTCAATGAATCCCCCACCCCAAATACTCACAAAAAATTCAAAATGAGTAACGATATTCTGAGATACATCAAGAAAGACTGTCAAATATCTCTTTATATAAGGTAAAATACACAATCCTTTGATAAACTTTAAGACCTTATCAAATTTTGAATGAACTTAAAAATATTTTTTTTAAATAAGCAATTTCCTGTGACAGCCATATTTGTAGCTGATTAAAGGAGTAGGTACGTTAAGCCCCATATTTCGCCCAAATTTTAGATTTTGTGACACAATAATAAGTTGTTGTGAAAATGCTGTTTAATTACCGTCTTTTAATAATTCATTACTTTTCCTTGTATACTTTTCGTCATTTCGACAAAATGAAAAGGTATATTTGACTATTTTGACAAGAATTTAACATTTTCTGTTAAAAATACTCAATTTTTGGAGGTGTTTTGTCCAAAATAGATATGATCGCACAAAAACATC
>JARWCS010000042.1:418724-435448 GCA_034783895.1 Geukensia demissa | reverse complement strand
CTCCACCAGTAAAACTGACCGCCGCGCTATGACTGAAATATTGTTGAAAGTGGCGTTAAACCCCAATCAAACAAACAAAAAAACAAGCGAAATCCTTTTCCCATCAAATTTTCAAATGCTTTTATCATTGAAATCCTGCACATAAACCAACAATTTTTTACTGATTATTTTGTTCCAATGTGAAAAGCCATAAAATATTTTCTATAAAAAAACCTTTGAATTTGTAAACAGAAAAAAAACATCATAAATTCTATTACTGCCTTTCTGAACGCATTTTTAGCTACCAAGTAAGCATTACATTTCACATATCTTTTAATTATCAACAAATTTCTAATTATTAACAAATGCTTGATTGTAAATTTTAACAAAGACAGCATCCAGTTCAACAGAAAATCATTTGATCCCATTCTGAGTAATGGAAAATTTCTGAAGTTTAAATAATTTAACAGTTTTCTGTGAAACTGACACTGAAAGCTTTGAATTTCCTTCTACTATTGAGAATATTCTGTCAATTAAGGATTATTTATCATATACAAGATGTGGGAGTTTTCTCTATTAAATACATGTATCAATATTTACCAAGGTATTACTTTATCCAAACTTGCTCATGTTACTCAAAACATTTGTCATATAAAAAAAGAAAGATATAATGTATAAAATATCATGGAGACCACCACCACATCTTTAGAAAATTCTAATCCAAAGGTATCTAAACAACTAAGGGGGAATCACACTCTTAATCCCCATTATAACAAAAAGGAATACAGTCAAACATAAAATTTTCCCTTAGGCCATTACAAAATATATGTTTGTTTATGGTTACCTGACTGACCATAGTTTTCGAGGACAACCCTACTTAATTTTATCTCTGAATTATTGCCATACATGCAGTTTTTGTGTTTCACTATAAGAACTTGGATTACTCCACAATAAGTTCATATTATCATATGAACAGGGTAATCCTGCATTTTTCAAGCAAACAACAAAACAATATGGCAACTTTTGAACACATTTCAAAACTGAATAGGACCGAAACAGGATCAGAGAAAACCAGCAAATATTACAGGTTTTACGGATTTAAAAAAAAATTTAAAACATAAAATTAAAGGACTACTCTAAAACAAATTTATCAGCATGTAGCTGTAAACAAACATATATATTTTTGGCCTTACAACACGATGTACAGATTCCAACAAAACACTATCATCTATATGACTTCTCTTGAGATTGCCAATTTCTTGAAGAGATTCAAATTATTTTTTCTTGATCAATGTGTAAGCGATATTATTTCATTATTAACATCGAACGTGATCACGCCAAAGTTTAATAACCTCTCATGTACTTTTTGTTTTTCAAAGACTTTCAAATACAACAATAAAATTCTATAAATTGTTTTAACTTTAAAAGCTAAACATTTAAACTGGTTATGTATAGTTTCACATTTTGTATTTCGGGGGCCTTTTACAGCTTCTATTATGATATGAAATTTGATTCATTGTTGAAGGCCGTAATGGGACCTGTAGAAGTTTAAATTTTACTGTCATTTGGTGGGTGGCTGTCTCACAGACAATCATGCCACATCTTCTATTTTTACCATAGTTTTAACTGTGAAATTGCTGAAACATTTCAATAGGTTTAACTGTGAAATAGCCCACACATTTAAATGGGCTTAAATGAGAAATTGCCCAAACATATAAATAGGCTTAACTGTGAAATTGCCCAAACATCTCAATAGTTTTAACCGTGAAATTGCCCAAACATATAAATAGGTTTAACTGTGAAATTTGGAATTCATATTTTCCCAGCTTGATCTTTTTTAACAAACATTCTAAGTAGAAACAATGTCCATTTCTGCAGAATTTCTGTTGGCTAAACCATTTTTATTTCAATATTCTTTCTTTTGGATTTACTGTCTATCTGCAAAGTGTGTATCATTGTAAAATAAGCTGATTTTGTCATGTTTATTCCAAAACAAGGCTTGTGACATATATATTTGTTTTTATTTTTAGAACTGCTTCCAAACAGGCTATATTTTGGCAAAGTATTGAAAATTAAGTGTTTTCAGTTCCCATGAACTATTATCATTAAAACTGTTAACAATATCCATGAATACAACAGATCCAGATCAGTCAGGTTGCACTTTTTAATTAGCACATTTTTTCAGCAGCAGATTGATGCTCCAGATCCAGAGACTGTCTGCTTTCTCATTTTCTGATATCAAACTCGTATTAGTTTTTTTTACAATTACATTAAAATTGTTATTCTGTGTAGTTACACAGTTGAACCCTGGAGACCTCACGTAACTTGTGTCTGGTAAATTCAACACAAGTTTTCTTTGCCATCAACCTGCCTTATTCTGAGGGAAAAGTAGTTTGCTTTCAGAGTAGGGCAGTAACGTCAGTGTCTTTAGGGGTTATATCTTTTTCAAAATCTCTACTAAGGCAACAATGACTTCTCTTATTGCAAATTAAATGTAACATTTGAAATAAATATAAAACATATAATGCCTATTTTAAAAATATTATTCCTCCTGTACTGAGCCCCATTTCTGACACAGCAATTAAGAAAACCCTGAAATTAACAGAAGTAAAAATCAGATAAAAATATATCTTGATTTTCATCACTTCATCAATTACAGGAATCTGTCATTTCAAAGACTTTTTTCTGGCAGATGTTATGACATATTTCTGTGCAAGTTCAAGAAACTGTAGTGTACAATGCATATGACGAAGACATCATATCAGGGACAGATAAAAAGACAGCCCAAAGCAGGACAATAACCCCCATTATTAGGGATAATTTTTACAAAATATGGGAATTTTCTCGTTTTCCCTTTTTTTTTTATCCAAATGTGCAGTTATCCCTTTTTATAAGAGATTCCCCCATTTTCCTGTTCTATATTAAGTTGCAGTTGTCTAAAAAGAAATTTTTATAGCTCAAAATAAAATTCAAAAACAAGCAATCTCTATCTTTTTATAAACATCTTTTAGTCTCTTTTTCTGGTTAAAGATAACCTCAGAGCACTATAGAGTATGTGTAAAACACTTTTTTGGGTAGCCTTCATCAGACACACTAGGGGCTAAAATAATAGGAAAATCAGTTTCAAGTTACATTCATGATATATTGAAAACTATAAACCAAGGGTCGATCAAGGGGCCCAAAGGTGCCTGTCCCCCCTTTTAAAATGCAAAAATGAAAAAAATGGAAAAGAGTGGGTTAAATTTTAGTCTTAATCTCATTTAGAATTGATCAAGAAATTTGATTAAACAAGAGGTCCACAAAAGTGGGCCACCTTTTCCAAAAGTCTGGAACCACCTGTTAGCCAAATAAAAAGATAAAAGTTGGGGGGGGGGGAATTTTCAAATTACAAAGTTGGAAATATGTAAACTGTATCTTTCCCACAAACATTCCAGTACCCGAAAATAAGAGCATGTGCAAACCAATGAGGACTTTATGGATTCTGCTGAATATTACACCTTGCATAAACAGAAGAAATAGCTGCCTGTGAACCTTTTAAAATACATCAAAGTCTCCTCGTCATCATCCCCATAAAGCAATTAAATAAGATATTTTATCAGTTAATAGTGCATACCTTCCCAGCATGCCACATTAGCTTTCCACACAGCAATGACCTTGAGTTGCCAAATTGTTATAAGTTCTGTCCTTGAAATAATTCAACTTTTTTTGTGACTGCCGAGGGTTCTGATGAGAACTACAGCTCTAATAAAATTTGTCACAACAAATTTAAAATTGTAGGTGTATGCTCTTATTTATTTTTGGGCACCATGGATACTGGAATGTATAATAAATAGGAAAAATAAAGTTCACATCTTCCCAAAATTGTAATTTTTTTTAATTAACTGATCTTCATATTTGGCTAATGGGTGTTTATCATTATTATTATTACACCATGAATTCATTTTTTCCATGAATGTTACTAGAAAATCATAAATTTTGACTGATCTCCTTAGTATGTGCTTTACACAAATTAAATTTGACTTTTGACTATTTACTTCTTATCAAACTAACTGTCTCCCCTCTCAAATGTTCCAGTAAAAACTACTTTTTTTAAAGTTTTTTTCAGAACTCAAAAGTTGACTACCATCTAAAAAAATATTTAACAAATAATTGACTTTTAAATTTATGAAAAATCAATAAAATATGAATTAAATATTTGTTTGTTTTTGTTTTTGTCAAGTATTTGTAAACAACTTAGCTCTCTGTCTGAAAGTTTCACTTCAATAACAATTTAATGATAAAGTTGTTTCTAATTTTTCAATTGAACCATTAGTCCAGTCAACCCTTGAGCTATATCCCTATACATTAACATTATATCTATGACAAAATAAAAGTCTGATTTTAATCTAAATGTGTCATAGGTGATTTTAATACCATTTAGAACATGATAAGATCAAAATTATGTCCAAAAATTAGTTAGCAGTCTGTACAATTATTTAGAAAGTTTAAGTATATCATTAACCTTGATTAAACTAAACTCAACTTTGGGACCTGTAGAAGTTTAAATTCTACTATCATTTGGTGGGTGGCTGTCTCATGGACAATCATGCCACATCTCCTATTTTTATATTGACTGGAGTTTTGCAGCTTACATATAATTTTTGCAGTCCTAGTCGCAGCCAGAGTTGAATAGGATAGCTCATATTTATATATGATATCAAACCATTCATTTATACCATTTCTTGAGTGTTTCTACATGCTCAACTCTGGTTCCACTTTAACCATGAATAGAACCTTGGTTTATTATGAAGATCAAGCCAAAATCAAATCTATGACTCAAATGTGGTCGAACCCCATAAACATAATCCTATTCAAAACCCCCTCCCTTTACCATCCACACTCAAGACACAATAATATTAGGGTAGATGTATATATACTGTTTTTAATACTTGTTCCTGAATCCTGGGTATACTGTTTCTTGTAAATTTCGACTTTTGAACTGTATTCCTTGCAACAGCTTATAGTTTTAAAAATATTTTCAAACAAGGCAATTTTCTATTGCTAATGCAGTAAACCAAATGTTCATCTGAAGCCATATTTATGTGTACAAAAATATTTTTTATCACAAAGTAAGACCCAGGGGATCTGTGGGTCTGGTTATCCACATATGATATTTCAAGGACTTTTAGTCACCAAAACCAAACACATTTCAGTTGCAATGTGTAATGGACACTTCACTTTACAGAAATCAAAATCAATACTCTTTCTCTGTATTAACAAGAATTCTCTCCCGTAAGCCCCTCAGAGCACCAGTTTCCAATTTGTGAAGAATACACTGCCCAATGTATATAAATATATATGTAATAACTTAAAATCTTTTATCTGATCGCTCATATTCCTATCTTACATATAAATTTATTAGAAATATCTCAAATAATCTGCAGATTTATCAGATAAAGGGGTAATATTTTAGTGCCTCAGTATAAAGCTGAACATACCTTTATTTGCAGATCAAAAAGAAAGTTTGAAAAAATTAATAAAAAATTGAGAAAGGGAAATATTCCACAATATAGGCACAAATTAAGAACAATAAGGCCTCAAATTCTGTTTATTACACCTGCAATTTTGGGCTATTTTAGGCTGATGACCACAACCAAATCAAGATTTTGATTATTTAGGAACTTTAGTGTGCAATTTTATTAATTGTCCTTCGTTTTTGTCAATCTCTTAATCAATCATATTTTTTGAGTATGAAATTTTAATATTATAGGCCTGCAGCCAGTTTCATTTTAGTTATTTTGTTTAGAAACATTAACTTTGATAAGATGTCAAGAATCCTTTAAATTCAATGAACTGCAACTTATTCAATATAGCCCACTGGCTTACAGTTGTGACCTATTGACCCAAGAACAGCATATATCAACTTTTATCTGCCAAAAAGCTGATTAAGGGTCTATCATGTATAACAGGCTGTGTCAGATTTTTTAATTAAATAATCACAGCTTAATCAAATGCACCCCTTAAATGAACAGTACATTGTTCTGGGAGAGTAGAAATCAAGTAGACCCTCAAATGATAATTAAATGGAGGCCACTTGTTCTCAAGTGTTTTATAGTGTAAATAATACTATTAACATTAGACACAAGTGTTCTAAAATGAATAGTGATTGATGTAAATATTTTGACAGAGAGATGTAATGATGTTTCTTCAGATGTAACTTTTCTAAATGGATTGGCTTGATAAGATTTTTTTTTATCAAAATCAGCCAGGTGGAGGCAATTATACTGTGAAGGATGTGTATTTCTACTCGATAAAGGCACATTAAATCTATATTTACAAATTTTCCATATTTATATAACATTGGTAATTTTGTATTGTGACAACTGTAAAAATATAACTCCCCACCGGATCCTCCCTTTTAAAAATACAAAAATGATTTTTAGCACTTGTTTTGCATGCAAGCGAGTATGTCTTGGCAGGTGCCCTTTTCCAAAAGTCAATTCCACTTATGTACCCCCCCCCCCTTTTCCAAAAGTCTGGATTCTCCTATGAACATGATGAAATGCAGTGTAACTTCCATCTTTTAAATGACCTTGCATAAAAATATACTAAAAATGATTTTATGATAAACTTTGAACAAATTTAAGTGATAAACAACGTTTTACATTTTCAATTTCCACACTAATATCTAATACATCCTGTCTTATCTAAACAAAATGCAAGATCATATTATATGATAATTTCACACACTGGTAACTTGACTCTATTTAAAAAAAGTCTGAATTTCATGTACAGCGAAAATGCATATCTTACTACAGTTACTTTTATCGGAAGATATCATTTTACAACCAATATCAACTGCTCTGACAGATTCATTTAATGGCATAGAATATCTGTATCAATACATGTAAACAAACAATATGCTTGTACTTTAACGCCCAGCAAGGTAAAATAGGAAATGCCGTACACTAATCAATGAATAAATTAAATCAAAATAATCTTAACGTCTGCTATGTTTAAATCAGAATCAACAAGTACTGATGTTACATACCCTTAATTGTAGAATATCGTACGGATCAGGATGTCCGTTGATTGATGAGCCGGACATTTTGTCTCTATATGGTATCACAGACGGTTTTATGAAATTGGTGGAATATCTTCTCCAGTTGTTTATCCCATTTCAAATATTACATCTTAAAAATGTTTTGAACATCATTATAACCAAAGCAGGATTCAAATATTAAATCGTTGAAAGGACCGTAATGGATGATTTCATTCTCACATCTCCATCTATATGCAACAACGAACAAAGTCTCGCTTCAATCTTTTAATACTTATACCAGGATAGAATTGTAATTATCTTTATGCGCCATACTTGGATGAGTTTACTGTCATCGTCATGGATACAAATGTTTGTCATCTCAGGGAATGTGTCACGGGTGGGATGTCAACCGATTCTAAGACCTGGCAGGGGAATATATATTTCGATTAACGATCCGAGACAGGTTTAATTATCAATACGACCAAGCACAGCTCATCATAAAAATGGGCCCTGAAGAAACTGTTCAATTTCACTTAAGGTAGTACATTAATATTGCACGAACATCTATAAATTTTAACTGATATGATTTTGTAATCTCTTTCGAGTCCAATGAACCAAGGATAAGTATACATAAAATTCCCTGACTAAAGTCTTGTTTAATTATTGTTTCCGCAAGTTTTTTTATTTTTCTTGATTGATAAAAAAAAAATTTTCAGCTACATTGATAGATATGAAAAAATTCAGGTATTGTCCAACTTGAGTATGACATAGAAGTAGTATCCTAAATCTTAAACAAAAATTTAATGAATACATACAGTCAGTCATGCAGAAAATTAAAGTTAAACTGACCCCACTGCTACTGGAAGCTGTGCATACCTGTTACTAGGTAACCTATTGAACGCCCAAAGAGGGAGATCTTCCTCCTTTGCACCTTTTCTAAGAGAGAAATTTTGTGGAATAACCTTTGTTGCAGAAGGAAAAAAATAATTTTACTGGAATATCTCTAATATTTGTGCAATTAGTACAGGTTAAGTAATTGTTAATTGCTTCTTAATGAATACTGTTTTAAATAAACATTGCATTTGGCCAATTTAAAAAAGCCATATAGAGCCTAATTTGTGCAATATTTCTGCAAAGAGGGAGATTTAGGGGAGAAATTTGTGAGAGAGAGATTAGTGTCCCCCACATTGGAGACCTTCTCAGAGATATTGACCCAAAAGTGAGAGGTTACAGGGGCGGATCCAGGAGGGCCCAGGCCCCCCTTTGAAATGCAAAAATGATAAAAAAAAATGATAAGTTTGGGGTAAATTTTGGTCTTAATCTTCATTAGAAATGGAGAAAATTGATGAATCAGCAGGTCAAAAGTCTGGATCAGCCTCTGGGTTAACAGGTATGGCTATGTAACTCTGCAAGACACAATTTGTGACCAAATATAATTGCAATCCTTCCTGCCATATCCTAGATTTGACATTTGTCGCCAAAAACCTGAGTGTCAGGGGAGGGCAGATGAAACAGTACATTCCCTCCTCAACTTCACATGGCAAGGGAAAAATTAAAACTGTTGAGAAAGCCAACATTAAAACAGTGCAAATATTTTATATGTTTATCATTTGTAAACCCAGGGTTGGCCTCCTGTTATCAGAACCCCTATTGTAACCCTCCAAACAAATATGACTTTTTGCCATGCTTAACCAAGCTCTGTTTGGTCCGATAAAAAGATTACTATAGAAAATTCACTTTAGAAATATAATTCAATCAACTCATGAGTTTTCTAATAAGTTCATCAGGTATAAACTTGTTGATATGAAAACCAGTTAAAATGCAGCTTAATTTTGTTTTGATCAACATCACAACAAAATCTATAATTCATTAATGAAAAGAATATAGAATATCTTTGACCCGCATCAATTTTTCCTAAAAAAAAAAATGTCATAAATTGGTCTATTATTGTCCAACTTGTATAAGTAAATGTTTATTTTTCCCTACAAGTCATTTAGGGAGAGCGATCATCTGCGTCGGAAGTGAAAAGCCGTTACGAGCAATCTCCTTTTATTTGGGTCTTTCATGTGTTTAATTACATACATGCAATAAAAGGACATTCAAGATTTTTTCAATGTAGTCCACTGTATTCTTCTGATTGAAAAGAGAAGTTAAACTTATACTCAATGATAAATTATGAAAAGAATTTTGATAAATAATTGATCGAGTTGATGAGTTTTTACTTTAAATATTGATTTGAAAAGCACCAATAATAAGGTAAATAATAACTTTGATGGAAAAACCATTCAACTCCTACAAGAGACAATATTAAATATTTAAAAGAAAACTTCAGACTAGCCAAGTGTGATTTTGTCATAATTTTTACAGGTAGAAATGAATTATCTCCCTTCCTACAGGTGAAAATTATTATTTAAATTCAAAACTATTAAGAACATGTAAATATAAAAGCTTGGTAATTTTGCAATAATTAAAATTCAAAAAATGGAAAAAAATCATAAATCAACACAATTTTATTCACCTAGATTCCATTCTAATTTCATTTAATTTGATATGCAAGTCTATAGTAATAGATTTATCACATTGACACTTCATGCATTATGAAATAGATTTCAACAAACGTTTTTATGTCATCACTGTCCCAGATAAAGGTAACCTCTGTCTCACGGACAATCATACCACATCTCCCTTTTCTATATAAATACAAATAATCTGCATAACATTTGTATTTTTAAGCCTAAATTACTGCAACTTTGTATTCCATTATGATAATGTTCTTACAGATCTCTTCGTCTTCCAAAGAAGTGGTGAGAAATGGTATTTAAAAGAAAAAATATGGAATATATACCAGAATAGACACAATCTATATCTTTTCTGGATTGTGCATTGCATAATTTCTCGTTAATCTGTTGCCTTTAGTTCACTAGATTTCCATGGGGCACAAAACACGTTCTTAAAAAGTAGTGTCTAAATGCATTGTAAACAAAATTGGCTTCGTTATACCAACAAACTATTTACTTCCTCTGTATGCTGCATTCACATGTATCCATAATTTGAAACTTTTAATCCAAACCTGTTTAAGAGAACATAGAGTTCATATGGCATAGTGTTCTTGAATTCTTTCAGACCTGCCAGTTTAACTATCCAATTTTTGGGAACAACTGGCCAATTTTTTTTTTTTATAAATTTTTAAATGGTATAATTGGATTGATAAAAATTTTGACAAGTAAATGATGATTTTAAGATCTATTCACCACATTCTATACAGTACACAGAGTTTTGTATGAAAATCTCTAAAGCTGGTGCCATTTTTCCAATTTCTTCCAAATTTCACCAGCAATATATCAGACTTCTGGCTAAAGTGTTTTTAATACATATACCTTTGTGTATAGCAAAAAAACTTCAAAGCTAGTGAAATTTCTCTGACTTTCTCCAAATTAAACCAACAATCTCCAAGGTCAAGCCAGAGAGTTTTTCATACAGAACTCTCTATGTGCACTATATGTTTCAGTTGTCATGAGCACAATTCACACTGAAAACGGTTTAGATCATTCAAAACATACCAAACCTACAGATTATGTGAACACTTAAATCATTTGCAAAATTTTTCTATGAGCATTTTATGGGCATGTGAATTGGGTGTGGATCCAGGATTTTTTTGTAAGGGGAGGTGTTTAATCCCCAGAGCTCCCAAGTAATAGAAATTAGAGGGAATTTCAACATTATTACTATTTTATCTTTAAAGACAATCTGGTCAGGCCCCAACTGAATCAGCAACTGAGAATTAAGAATGTATCTATTTTTGAGATGTTACAATTTCATTGTTAAAACATTAATATTTTTAAATCACAGAATACACTTTTAGTTATCAAAACAAAAAATTATGGTTTGTCGTCCTTTTCAGTCTTATGTCTTTCTGACAGTAGGTCCTGCAGGACAGTAACTGTTGTCAGTCTTTCTGACAGTAGATCCTGCAGGATAGTAACTGTTGTCGGTCTTTCTGACAGTAGATCCTGCAGGATAGTAACTGTTGTCGGTCTTTCTGACAGTAGGTCTTGCAGGACAGTAACTGTTGTCAGTCTTTCTGACAGTAGATCCTGCAGGATAGTAACTGTTGTCGGTCCTTCTAAAAAAAGGTTTTCAGGATTGATAGAATAACTACTGTAGACTTTATACAAATTTTTATGTGTTTTTTTTTACCTGAAGAACTCAACCCATTTTATCCTTATTATTGTTTCATGTGTTAAATCGAAATATACGATGATATGATATTCTTTATCTCAGCTTAAAAAATAAACAAAAATAGAATCATTATGGAATGATTTCAACATAAGAGGTGATTTTGTTACGCCTTCAACTTTCATTCTCCTATTAAACCCCTTTATATACCAGTACAAATTTTCCAATAATTGAAACTCTTGCCAGACAAATTATGACTCAAAGTTTCAACATTTTATTTTTACAAGCATTAAAGGCTTTTCATATTAATCACTGTTTAATACAAGTATACTATTTAAACTAAATATTCCTGTCCAAGCGAAGTCCTCGGTAAATATTGGAAACAATGGGTACATGTCTGTCTGCCCAGGAAAGTTAAACAAAGCCGACACCTAACAATCTATCGTCTATCTTAAATGATCGATTTCTAAAGCATTGATTGTTTGAGTGTTAACAGGAGATCTCGATTTTTAAAGTGCTATGTGGTTTTTAGGTTTTTAGATGGTGCATTAAAACAAAACAGTTAAGATAAATCAGACAACGGTTTTAAAAGAAAAGTCGAATACCATCAAGATTTCAGATTATTAAATTTCTGTGCAATTGGCAGTAAATTTAAAATCTTTGATCCATTAAATAACCTGTTATTTCAACAAAAACGTGTACTTACACAATAAAGGGCATTAATGCATTATATTTAAAAACGGTTTAATGTAGTAAGAAACCAGTGAAATGGAAGTGGTGTACTATAAAATATAGTCTGGATTAATGAAATGGACCAATGTCTATATTGCTAAGGGTTGTCTGATGGTTAAGTGGAATGTATAAATACCCGTGAAAATAGGAACAAGGTATCTCCGTCCTACTGCCACAAGTTCACCATAAGTGGTATACATGGTGGTCGTGGATGAATAATTTTATAACTAATATGGAGGGGGACATTAAAGTCTAATGTTTAGAAAATGCCATTTTCTATCTATGCTTAAAACCCCTTGGAAAAGCTTATATAAATGGTCAGTAGGTGGCCATTTTTAAGGCCAAATTTACCATCCTTACTGAACCTTAATATTTACCAGTGACATATCTATATTGTATAACAGCAAAAAGGCTTCTAAATTATATGATTAATGATATAATTTAATTAGCATGTGATACCAAACCATTTAATTATACTGTCTGAAGTACAAAACAACTCATTTCATTACAACTGCTTCTAGTTAATTGAAAATGAATAATAAATTATTTAATTTGATCAATCTGAGAATTTCCATTTTATTAGCCATGTATCTTATTTAAATCACTATAGCGATATATCTTAATAAACTTAACTGATTTTATAAAACATTGATTAAATGGATGCATTTTTTAAATCACTTTAATTGGGTCATAACAGTCAATAACAATGGCAATTAAATAATGTATTGAAGATTTTTATTTGATGATACCATCTCCATCAATTAAGGCAGTCCCATCTTTTCCAGCAATTCAGTGCAGTTGAATAGATTTTCTTGCGTTTATTAACATAGTTTCATGAAGTAAAAGTTTTAATTAGTCCCATTTACAAAACCAATCTATTGATTTTTAAATTCCTTAAGAAGCCTGCCATTACCTGTTATAATGCTTGTATAATATACTTTATCATAATGTAGGAAAATTCTAAAGGGGAAGTGGGAGAAAACCAACAGGAAAAGTAAAAAGAGACAGAATTCTCCAGCACAAGAACAAAACAAAACACAGAAAAACTAACACAGAAAAACAAAACACAGAAAAAATAACAGAGAAAATGCGTCGATGGGACACGCATGCCACTGCTCCAGCAAATAGGGAGTAGACATATGACTGTCCTGAAAAGTGGAGACACAGTAGAACTCACCCTAATAATGCTTCAGACCATATATCAAATAAATCAGACATACACAAGCAAAGAAATCTTTGATGAAAATTGATGAACATATGGACATACTGACGTACATACATACATACAGGGTAAAACTTAACTTAGGGGGCATATTTGGACCACACCAAAAAAATCAGGGATGAATTCAGGTGGTAAGGAAGGGTAAGCACTTCCTGTTTCTTAATAGACATCAGGCAAAAGTTTCCCAAAACTTGTGAAACTTATGACTAATCTTAAGTCCTGTATAACATATGTGAGCTAATGATCACTCGTTTCACTTACGTCATTTTTTAAAAAAGGTCGCCTGCTGCATTGCCCATTTTCATATCAAGTAATTCATTACAGGGTATGGGGAAGAATTATATAATATTGTATAAAGATCAGGATTACATCCTTCGGTCAAGACTTTGGTTAACAATAAAATTAAAACAGACAAGATAAAATTTACATCTTTTAAACATTGTTATTTGTAAAATTTCCCGTTTTTTTATTTTATATTTGTCTTATTGGTATTCTTTACAGCATGAACAGAATATTTAATTTGGTCTATCAGTGTTACTATATTGGTCCATCAGTGTTACTATATTGGTCCATCAGTGTTACTATATTGGTCCATCAGTGTTACTTTATTGGTCCATCAGTGTTACTATATTGGTTCATCAGTGTTACTATAAATTCATAAACTTCGCTATTTTAGCCTGTCTGTGTAACAATAAATTCATAAATTTTGACTGGTCTTCATATTTTTGGCTTTAGCATGTCTGTGTAACTATAAATTCATAAAGTTTTTTTTTGGTATTCCTATTTTTGGTCCCTAGCGTGTCTTACGAAGGTAAATTTAGAAAAGCACTTAACAAACATGCAGTTAAATTTGGCTTTTGAATATTTGTTATAAGCGTATGTCAGATGTGGATCGGGTCTTTCTGGCATATAGTCCATATTCTTTTCTTTTCATATTATCACGTAAATTTTATACCTTTCTTTTTTATGTGATAAAACAAACATGAACATAAAAAACAATAGAAAGAAGACTTCAATGATGCCTTCTCTAATTGGACCGATTCATTCTTCATAAACAGCTGTTTCCTGACCATTGCAAAAACTTGTCAATATACCGTTTATCTGATCTCTTTAAAATTTATAGGATTAATCCCATCCCTATGACTTTGCAGTTATCACACACATCCTCAAAAATTGTACAGTGGCAATCATTATAAAGCTAAGTAGGGTATCCAGTCCCAAAATATAGTATCAACATGATTTTTTGGTAACAACTTAGCCTTTGCCCACTTTTTCCAACCTTTTAGAACTTACAAATGCCAATTTGGTAAACAATGACCTTAAACCACTACAAGACAATTGATTATGATATTGTTCCATATGGCACTTATCTTGAGCCTCAAATAACCAAATAATATTCAATATTTTTGTTTACCCATGACATAATAATGTGTTATACACATATATCTTAGTTACACAAAAAACCTCCCTAACCTTGACGTATTGTTAACAGAACGTGGAACCCAGGATTATTTAAATTTTGCTAAATCATATAGATATCGGTCTTAGAAAAAAACATTCTATTAAATACTTATATTATTTTCTTGCACAGATTAAACAAACGCTTAGAGACAATTATGGCGATGCTATTATCCACTTTTGTCGATATATAAACAAGACATTTATGTCCTTTTAAATTGTATTTCAGTTTGGTCTTTACAAATGGGTGATAATTTGTTTGCTTGTGAAAAATTCTTCTACTTTTTCACAAATTTCAAATTTCAGTTCTATTTAAAATGTGTGAAATGAATGATAAAGAAAAAGTTTCTCAAGACTCAAAAGACTCTGTTTACTTACGGTGAATAATAAAATATTTTTTGGATCACAGATTTCAATTATTTTTTGTAATCATCTTTCTGAAGTTACATAAAATGCACTTTTAAATAAAATTTAAAGTATGTTTGCTGGACATGTTTTGCAGTTGTGCAAATTTCTATCTGCTCTTGTTTCACCCATTTCAAAGAATTAATATTTTAGCCCAGTGACATATAATTTTCCCTGATTCCTATCTTTTTTAAATACATCTCTAAATGCCATTTGTTAAATCTTCCTACAAATTCTATTTAAAGTAAAACTTGTATGAACAAAGGTTAAGTTATGATGAAATGATAAACAATGGGGAATAGTGACCTTACAACACAAGTGGCTGCCTAATAGAGGTGACTGTAAAGGCAACTTTGACTGTATTTCCACATATATTTGGAAAGGTAGAATCTGCTTGTACAAAAACATATCCATAGTATCCCAAATATTCACATGCTTATAGCTAAAAAAATAATTAATTCTTTATAATTTTTTAACAGAACAACAGACATCCTACAGTGTGAATAGAGTTTTCACTACTTTTGTCAAAAGTAACCATCCAGACAGCTAGTTTCTTTTATTTTTTTCTCATTTCACCCTTGTTATATCTGCCCTTTTTAATTGTCACAATTTTCCCAATGTCCCCTTTTCAAAAATTACAATAGTTTTTATTAAAGTATTTACTAAATCAATCGCCAGCCTCACATATTTCCAAAATTCAACCTGTTCCCAATGGTTGCAATTGAGGATGCACTACATAAGAACCAGTGAAGAAAGCCACTGAAACTCAATGTGAAAGTGGCAATAAAAGCCACACACACCCTTCTATTGACCTGCATGAATTATAGAGATAACAGGTGCCTATGGCCAGGATATGATTTAAGAAGTTCTCTATAAATAAATGTTTTTATTTCAACTTTTTGTCAGTAAAATCAATCTTAAATGTGAAGAAATACTGAGAATTTTCTATTTCTTTATTCTAATGTCTGCATACTAAAACTCCTTGGAAAATTCATTTGTGTTATTTTCAACCAAAGTATATTGATTAAAAAGTGTGAAACCATGAATCAATATGTACTGGAAACCTAGTAAATGTGACCACCACCCTAAACAAAGCCTCTTGAAACTGTCAGGTGTTAATCCAGATTGCTCGTCTGTTTTATATTTTCATTCTCCTTTCAAATCTTTAAACCCAACATTATACTAATTTGAAATATTTTTTCAAAAAGTTCAAAAGTCAAATCTTTTAACCCAACATTATACTAATTTGAAATATTCTAAAAAAGTTGACTTCAGGTGAGTCAAATGAGTCACTACTTAAAAGTGTGAAGTCTATGTCCATTTACACACTTTGACCACTCTTGTTACAACTCTATCCAGCCTGTTCAAACTTTGGCCTATAAACTTTTTATCTATTCTAGCCAAACAAAACCAAATATTTGTATAAATACTGATATTTGTGGAGTTAAAATAAGCAAAAATTGTGGATAGGTGAAAGAACTAGTCAACCAGCAAAACTTGTGGCAGGTTGAGTCACAATTATTAAAACTGGCTAAAGTATGGCAAATGTTGTGACATGGTAAGAGCCAAAACTACAGAAACTAGCAAAAATCTGACAAAAAATGTGGTAGAGGGAGAATCAGAATTAAAAAAAAAAAACTAGCAAAAATCTGGTAACTTAGTATTGAGTCTTCCTCGGAAGACGTGTGTCGCCTGCTTGCTCTTTGGCAGTGCGGCAAAGAAAAAACGGAG
>JARWCS010000042.1:292804-306885 GCA_034783895.1 Geukensia demissa | reverse complement strand
TTAAAGGCCGCCGAGGCAATCGTTATTGACGAAAACTTTGGCCCGAAAGCGAAAGAAGAAAAAGAGACAATGCCTGCCTTACAAAGTACTAAAATGTAAGTAAAATTTATCAGAATCTTGTGAAGGTTACAGAAGTGAGAAGATAATGTCACTGTCATGGCGGATGTTTGTTTACAACTTGTGGAAAATTTTAAGCAGAAAAATCCAGATTTGCTTTGAAGGGCGTGATATTACAATGTATATAGATTGTTTTGTTGTTTAAATACATTGTCTGGATATTTTAATGTTTTTTAATATACATAATATAGTATAATGATTGCAGATTTCCTTTTCGAAGGAGTGGCTAATCAGCTGATCAATGGGGTCAGTGACACCTGTCGCAGATATTATATATGCATCATAAACTGTCACGGACACGAACAAATATAATAAATGTTGTAGCTTCAATTAAATTTCTTTCAGATATATAAGATGAGGTTTCAACTAAAATTATACATTTTATGTATAAGTTATATTTATAGACTTTTTTTCCAAGGAAGAAAATAATTGTTCATTATCGTTAAATACAAATGTAGAGACTAGTTGTTGAGAGGGTTTTATTTGGACTTGTCTTGCACTTCAAGTTCCTGCTCAACTCCCATCTTTTTAAGTTCGTCAATCTCTGTTTTAAAGCCCTACTTAGTTACAAAAATTCACTATGAATTACTTCCCTTGATTTAAACTCTATTAAATCCTATGGGAGTACCATTAATCCTTTTGTTTATTGCCTCAGTAAACAACTTCACCTGTACATCTGATTGAGAAAATAACTGCCTGAGGGTAATTTCACATCCTGTCGCTTATTAGTATGATTTAATTAGGTCTATAGGTAATAATTTTGATAGTTAATAAAAGTTCCCAAAGACTAATGTTAGCATAGCCATAGTTGTTAATCAGGGAAGATAATTTTGACACAAATGGAAATGGGTCAATTACGCATCATTTGACTGAATCAATTGCAAAAAATATATAATTTTGCAATTTTTATTACTGTACTTTTACATAAATCTGATTATGATACAACTATTGTTTGAGAGTAAGCTTATATGGTTTTTCCTAGGAAATAGTAATCATTGTCGATGCTACAATTTTGGTCATCATACCATTTTGAAGCATTATATGAACATGACAGAATTTCTTGTTATTACTTATTGTCATTCTGTTCAATGACTTGTTAAATGATGGAATGCACTTAAACATATCATTACTGGTACCACATGTACATGTTACATGTAGTTATGGTCAACTCGTTCTACCATGTCCAAGTAATGTCTAATGATCTTATTTCAAGCAAACAACTCATTCCACGGTACTACTATATATTTTCCACATTGAATCATGCCATTTATTGCAGTTATCAATCATATGTTGAAGTAGTTGGTGACAAAAGATCAAAAACATTAAGGCCTGAATTTGGTCCCAGAATCAAAATGTTTATACAAGAACTGAAACCACTTGCAATTGTGAAAATTTCTACCTGATTTTGTCATATTTGACAATATTTTTCAGCAATTTTCAACTACCACTTTTCTATCAATATTTATTATACATCATGATCAGATGTTCTGCTGAATGTATGGTTTGTTTATATCCATTTTACATTTTGTTTCCTAAATAATAAAGATTGAAAATGTTATATAATGGATCTTGTAGACATTAATCATGTTTAATGCATTGTTGAATAACATTATTGTATAATTATGGAAAAAGTTTTTTTCTCTTTTTGGTCAGAAAAAGTATTGATGGCATCAGAACATAGATCTTTATTTTATTGATGACTGTTGTGCTTGTTTACATCTACAAGTATTGAATTTTTTCTCATGAAAGTTAACTTGTATGTACAAGAGCACAGAAAAGCAATTCAAATTGGTTTATACACCAAGTTATTGAAATTGAAGAGTAAATACACTCTTTGCTTAAGAATTATCTGGAAATGTGAATCATGTTTTGCAAAATATACTTTGTATTACAAAACTGTTGTCAGATCAATAATTATTCACATTATTGGTAAAATCTTTGCAAAATTTTTCATTGCAGAAAGAGGGACTGATTTATTTTGGATTTAGAAAATGCCCATATTTTGGCACAAAATTGGAATAAAGGCAGTCGAAGAATAATTTTATGAATTTAATGCATATTTAACAGTTTGCTGTTAATTTTTTTTCAGCATGTCCAGCCAGCGGTACTGTATATCGCTGGGTCCAGGGCCTCTGTCGTGTTCCTGATGTTCCCCACGCCGCCAGTGTGTCATTCGTGACAGAGGGCAGCGGTGTGGGGGTTTCAACAGAGCCCCCTGTCAATGCCAAAAGTCAGTTCACTGATAATCAGATGTACTTGAAGAATATCGAACGTCCGGTCGATGTGAGCCTTTTGGTTGGAGCACCTGTAGCCTCGAACTTGTGCTTCAAAATAATGCTAGCTGATTCCATTAAGGTATGCTGGGAGACTATACTGATGGACAAAAGATTGTATGTGGAAGTACCTAATGGAATCCTACCAGAAGGATCAAAAGAGAGGTGAGTTACATAAAGAAATAGAATGATTGATTGTTTATGGATAAATAAGTTGATTAATTCCTGCTTTTTGTAACAGGGGTGCACCCATAATTTGCATGTTTTTGTAAGAATTATCTCCCATGCAGGAAGATGTCTCAATATACTATCTGACTACAGCTGTAATGTGAAAAAACTCTAATATTGTTGTTCTTCAAAAAATCCATAATATTTTCCAAGAGAAAGAGATTAGTCTAATGTACATTGATAAAATAAACAAGAAGATTGATTTTTACATTAAATTTGTAGTTGAAAGGAAAAATTTTTAAAAAAAACATAAGTAATAACTGTGTCATTGTACTGTCCCATATGAAAGACAACTCTTATAAATCCAGAGATAAGAAGACAGAAACTAATAGACGTAGTACTCATTCCATATAATAATGAATTTGTCCGAATGACCTCGGTCAATGGGTGTAAATGGGGTAAGTTTACATTGTGACATTCAAGTTTTGTGGGAAATGCGCTAACTTGCAATCTGTCTATTTTCTCTTTATCATTTATCAATCCCATAAATCAAAGGGACATAAAAAGTTTATTTCCATTGTACATGTAAATTATTACCTGAATTACTATAAGATTACTGCATTAACCAACTGATGTTGAATTAAAGGATGTAACAGACAGATGTTATTAACCAATATTCAAGAGAGGATAACTCATTCAGTAGTACTACAATAACATACGGGTGTTATATTTCTGTAATAACTCTATAGGGTTATGCCCTTGACTGATTAAACATAGGTGTACTGAAAACTTGTTTTTGTTTGCACAAGATAAATCCTGTTTTATTGATTCAGTGATAAACAGATACTTTGTGATAGGATGTGAAGATGAGTGTCCTAGATATTTTGTTTGTTTGTAAAGCATGTTGACAGTTTAAACCACTGCCAATCATATTTCAGTCATACAATGTACATGTATTTAAGCCATGTAAGCAGTTACCGTGGTTTTATTGGTGAGAACCACACACTTCAGGTGGTGTCCTAGATGTGGGACACAAAATCAAAAATTTTTGTAACAAGAGGTGTCCTATTGAGCACATTAGGGTATCTTGTCCATGAGTACCCGTGCTGTACCCGTCTAGACATCTTTCATTAGGATTGAACATGTTAATCCAATGATTTTTGCATAGGCAACATGTAAATTGATGACAAAGCTTGATGAAATCTCACCACAGTCATGACAGTCTAAGACTTTATGCATCAAGGAAGGTAAAGTGTGGGGTGGATTTTTATCTTTGGTGTATTTTGAAGATTTGTAATTTGTTTTTGTAGCTTGGTTAAACTTTTGGAGTATGCAGAAGAAATTCTGGAATGTCAGGATGTTGTCATCTGCTTCAAGAAAAATAGGTCTGACCAAGGTATGGTTTAAGACGGCTGTATATACAATGTATTTTAAGAATTACATTATGTTTGTAAACACTTAAACATGATCGCATGTACATGTACCCCTTAAATGAGACAAGGTATGAACTGTGAAAAAATATTCCATAGGCGATGTCATAAATTGTTGCCAGGTTTTCATACTCTGATTTTATCAATTTTTAAGCATTAAAATTTGTTACCTAATTGACCATGTTGAACACCAATTTTTTTTTTACATATCAGAAAAAAAGATGTCATTATTATTTTTAATACATCTTGAAAAAGACATTTTTGAAGCTTTTAATGAAATTCTCTTTTTTATTGTATCATTCCTTATGAACAATGTAACAAAAGTTGAGCAGTTTTTGGTTATTATGGGGTCAACATTATCATTGATCTAATCATATTATTGTGTCCACACTTGACAAAATGTTTCTTTTCTTTGTTTGAATAAAATTACAGTGTTATGCATTCTAAACAAATTGTATACAGATCTGGAAACAGTTATTGGGTAACACACATAAGATTAAGATATATATGATTATGAATTATGAGGACCTTCATGGATCCGACTGAATCTTTGTATATGTTAAATACATGATAAATCTTTTTCTTCTATTTCAGCTTCCTTGATCAGGACATTCATGTTCATGGGATTTACCTTGGCTCCACCTGGTGGAAATTCCTACATAGGTGGTGCTGATGTCATCTTCATGATCTACAGTATTGACCCTGGGGATTTTGACGACTAGCCATGAAGACATCTGATTTCACTGATATGACTTTTAGCATATATTTAACACCGTCTGTCTCTGCCCATAGTTGATGTTGTTTGTATATTTTTGAAACAATCATCATTTTGAGAATTTATATTCAGGCCTTAAATTGAGAACTTATTTTTCTGTGTTTTGGTAGTCACTATTAAATTTATGGAGGCTTTATTGGTTTTATTATTGTTAAACATTAGGACAATATTTCAGAAGAAGAAAAAATTCAGTTTTTTCTGTTTTTTTTTTTTCAAATTGTTTTGACAAGATTAAATAGAATGAAAAATTTCTGACCTACTTTTTTGGTGTAGATTGGACAATTTAATTGAATAAGAATTTTTTTCTTTATATCAAAAGTTTATATTTATTCATGGCATGAAAATATATTCTTTTTAGTTCTCTGTCACAAATTCGACACACTTTAATAAGCAAAAAAAAATTATGAAAAAGTAAAAAAAAATGTAAAAATCAAAAAACTAAGAAAAAAATGACATCAGATTTGAGTACTTTGTAATGCAGGCATACAAATATTTTTCATTTTATTTTTGTGCACATTCATTTCATTTTTAATGTATTTAATTGCAGTCCACTTCTTTATTTATTTACCATGTCCAAGATTATATGGTCAATTTTCTTTGTGTTTAAGAATACTTAAGTATTGGAGTTATCTCCCTTTAGCAGATATTATAAATGGAAAATCAATACAAGGATTGGACATGCATAATTTCAGATTTAATACCAGCAATACAATATTGAACAAAATCATTTCCAGTTTTCATTCCATATAACTATGAGCCACTTGATATATATACCCTAGCTTTATCAGATGTGTAAACAGAAATATTTAGCATACAGCATGTGATAGTGTGTACATTGCATCAGTGTGTTTTTATGAATTAATATCAATATTTATTTGATGTTGGCATCATCGATATTGTCTACAGACTATACATAATCTGTTACATTTTAGTTTAACTTAATAAAAATAAAAATTTCAGATTTTTAGTTGATATTCAACTTAATATTGGGGAAAGAAAATCATGCATTTTACAATGAAACAGATTTAAGGGGCCATCAAGTACATTTTCTGTGTTACTTTCTAAATACTTTTGTTCCATGTGTGATGAAGTTAAGTGTAAATAATGTCGGTGATGTTTGTTTTGTTAGAGAACAAATTTTATATTTCATAAGCATTCAATTGAATTTTACAGTGGTTTGAAGTTTTGCAGTAGACTTTGGAAAAATTTACATTTAATATTCCTCCCTTACATATAATGCACTTTCTTTTAATAAATTTCATTTAGAAAAACATTGATTTATTTAATGTCAGCCTCTGCCATTCTGTATAGAGTATATGCCATTCAGCAACAGGTGTTTAACCCTTGAACGTAGGTCAATTTTCTTCAAAGATTTCTTGGTGTGTGAAATGGATTGATTTGATAAGCATTATCAGGGTGAGTTGTACAGCGTCTTCCCTTTTCTGGTCTGTGATATGTCTACTGCCTGTGTGCCGATATATTGATTGAATTTCAGTGCTTAAAAATTTTCATCAAAGATTTATCGTCTTCTGTATGTTGGATTGATTTAATATTTTGTCTGAAGCATTAATAGGGCAAGTTGTGCCATGTCTCCCCTTTTCAGGTCCATCATATGTCTACTTCCTGCTCTGGCATTCGTGTCACATGGACATTTTTTATTGATTGTATAAAAATAGATTTTACATTGGTTATTGTTAATGGCCACATCAGCTAATTTTAGTTTTATCCAAGTAAGTAGAATTCTCTGTAAGATTCAGGCAATGAGTGTATTATGACCAAAAATACGCAATATAAAACTGATGATTAAATTTTGTTAGGTGACCGATTTTTTGGAAAGAATTGAATGACATTTTGCCATGTCTGTAGATCTTTTTGGTCGAGTTATCTCCCCTATTCTGGCTTTACACTGCATTTCTTGTTGAATCAGTATCAGAATTTTATTTGGAAAAAAATCCATACAGTAGGATTGTGTCCAAAAAAACATAAAACATCAAATACAAAAAGTGCAAATGAAGTTTTCTTATATGTTATTGCTGACAATAGGAATACAAACAATGCTTGTAAATGCCATAACATTCTTGATTTGAATTTAAAATTGTGTGTGTGTGTGTGTTATTCATGATTCACTTTTATGTAAAATTGCCATACTCTTCCAGAGAATAGTAATTAATTGTGTAGTAGGACTTTGAAGACGGGATTAATTATTTCTGCTGGTCCTTGTATATCATTTGTTATGGGAAATGTCTGGATCATGAAAATTCCTGTAGGTTGTTGGTATATGTCTAGTTGCCTTCAGACCCTGCAACACACATTTAAATGGAATAGCCCTGAGAATGGACGTACTGAACAGTACAAGTTTGTTCATCTGTAAATAAGTTCAGGGTTGTTATTAATAAGAAAAGTACATGTACTCAAAAAGCTCAGATGGCAGTCCAACATAGACTTCATATTCCAAATGGTGAGGAATTGTCTGTTTTTTTTTTTTTTTGTATGAACCCAAAAGATCTGTGATCATATTATGTTATTGGCGTCAAATGATTTATTTTTTGTCAGATTTTGCAAGTTTTTAGCTTATAAAGCATTAAAGGCCATGTGAGCTTTTGCCATCACTTGGCATCTGTCTTCCACCAGTCGTCCGTATTGTCATCAATTACCAAAAAAATCTCTAACCGCAAAGCCAACTTGGACCAAACTTTGGTGGAATTGTCCTTGTGTGGTTCCCCTTCCAATAACGTGTCCGGCATCCCCGTCGGTCTTCAAAGATGGCCACCGTTATTGAATAAGGTTGCTGGTATATTTAAAAATCTTGTCTAAAACTACAGATCCAAACTCAACCAAACTTTAATTGGTAGAATGGTCCTCTACTAAAGGTGTGTCCGGAATCACCGCCCACCAACCTATATGGCCGCTAATGCCGAATTTTGTTTAACATAGGACCCTTTTGGAATTTCACTTGAAAATCTGAAACAACTGTACTAATTGCAACCAAACTTTGGTGGAACGGTCCTTTCATGGTCTACAAAAATTGTGTGGCATCACCGTCTACCAACCATGATGGCCGCCACAGCCGAATCTTATTTAACATAGGGCCCAAATGGAATTTACCTGAGCAACTTGCAACCATACTTTAGTGGAATACATGGTTTTCTACCAAAATTGCGTTCGGCATCCCCGCCGACTTAGTTAGCATAGGATTCTATGGGAAATTCACTTGAAAATCTTCTTGTCTTAAAATACTGAGCCAAATGCAACCACGATCCTCTACAAAATTTTTGGTCTGCGGAGAAAAAAAGAAAAAGGGAAGTGTATTTTAAATATCTTCTTGTGTATTACTACTTCGTCAATTCTTACCAAAATTATGTCCAGCTTTCCCACCCGCCAACCAAGATACCAGTTTAGCGTAGCCTCCTTCGGGAAAGTTTATTCTCCTCCCAGAATTATGTTCTGCATCCCTGCCTGACATTGTCTATCAAAATTTTGTACAACATTCCTTCCTGGTGAGTACCAATCAGGTGAGCGATACAGGCTCCTGGAAGTTTATGTTTTTTCTTTGAATTCTTCATCAGAGAGAAAACATGACAAGCCACGGACCGAGAAATTTGCTACGCCTTAATTTTTGAAACTTATTTCTCGTCCGATTTGATGTGTTTTTCAGTTGATTCTTCTTGAAAAACTCAAGAAAAGTTACACCAAGCATTTTGATAGCTTTTACAGATCTTGATATGAAAGGCGTCTAAGAGTAAGGGCTCATTTATACTTCCAAAGCGATCGACGCGCGACAGTCGCGAGACGTCGCGCGGAAATCGCTGGGTGTTTATACTTATCGTAGTTTGTTTAATTTTTAATCTCAGGTAAAATCGCGCGACATCGTGCGGTAGTCGCGAGATGTCGCGGGACGAAGTATAAATGAGCCCTTAAAAAGGCGACTTTGCAGGAGATGAGACATTGTATTCTTCTTCCGATTTTGACGAGGATTTATCGTTTGGTTCATCTAATAGCTAATGGAGAATCTCTGAAAATTCGTACCTTGTGATCTAATAAATCTACCAAAACACAGATGTTTATGTATTTCTGGAGTGCATGTTTCAAAAATTCTACCTAGTTTTTGACAAACTATATCCGAATGCTCACAAAGTAACATCATGCAGACAGCTATGACTTTTCTACATTATTAACTACTCTCCACATAACCTTTTAAAAATAATTGAAAATGTAATTAGATAAGATGAATAGCTTTGGTAAGTCTGATTTGGAATATATTTGTTGCAATGAAAAATCTTCTTTTTTACTTACAAAAAGTATTAAAAATGCCTATCATTCCTTGACTTGCACCGATATCATCAAGGCGTTAGATTTCTTACTTGACGATATTTTTTATTCCTTACGAGAAGAAAGTTTCCGTCAAATCGCCAGCATTCGTATGGGTACCAACTGTGCAACATTAGTGGCTGATCTGTTGAAAGCTATGACAAATTAATTGAGATATTTATTTTCTTTAACAACAGCAGACGCCATTATGTACTTGAACTAGCTACTAGTACAGTGTAAATGTGTAATATTCCCCATTTTTTAAATTAATTTTTTTTTCAAAATGTATCTATAACAGAAGTAATAGATATATTTAAAAGTTATAGATACATTTTGATAATTTTTTTTTAATTTACAAAATGGGAAATAAAACATATGTATATATGGAACTACTATTTAGCAAAGCTAACGTTATAACAGTCAAATGTGTTGTTCATAATCTTCTTTCAACATTTTAAATTTCTATTGATAAATTATAAGCAGAGATTCTTAATTAAGTAGATAGTTTGTATTCTTTTGCGATTTTACTTTCAAATAACCAAACACTTAATAGTAAAGCCATTCTATAGTAGAATTCTTTAGTCTTGAAGAACCAGATGGATTCGTTTTATATGCAGCAGACGAAACAGAAAAGTCAGATTAATTCTCACCTTGCTAAGAAGGCAGGTGATTTTTCAATTTGAATTATTTGTCAGCCATGCATTTGGATAAGATATCGGTATGTGTGTTTTAGAGAATCGATATCCAGGGGGACATCGGAAACATATAATGAAAGATAATTCGATTGACAATTTGTTTGTCTTTGGATCAAAAAGATACAATAAATAAATGTGAGGTTCATTTTATCCTGTAAAGCGTCTTTTTCTTAATTTTTCGACTGAACAGAACACGGATTTGCAAAATCATTCCTACTTTATCATACATGATTAGACCATAGTTGTATTTTTCTTTGTTTTGCGTCCGCGTGCTGGTAGGTTTTGTTGTTACTAATGGAAAAAACACACAAAATATTTCAGAAAATTATTGGTTGAACAATTAGGTAAAGTTTTATATTGCTTTATTCATACATAAAATAATCACTTATTTTAAATTTAGCATCTTTAAACAATATACAGTTTGTCGAAACAGATTTAATGCAAAAATAAATTTCAATTTAATTTTAGGGGTTAGGCTGTGTTTTCTGTCCTGGCTGGCTGGTAGGTTTCAAAAATATGACAGGACGCAAAACAAATAAAAAACAGACACGGCCTTAGAAAGAATACTACTTAGTAACAAAATTATCCTTTTACACTTAAAGTTGCAAGATTATGATTATAATTACATAAGTATGAAATATGCAGTTAAAACAATAGTATATATTGAAAAAGAAATTATATAATCAGCCCAAACGACAGAAATATAATACACAAAGAAAAAGGTTTGACACCCCCACGTTTTTGTTGAAATGCCCAAGAATAAGGCCAGAATAACAAAGAAACACCAAAAACTCATGAATGACCTATAATAACATAAAGATGGCTTTAAAACACAAACACAATGTAAAGAAAAAAATATAGAATTTAATGATTATCATAGTAGAATATCACAATACAATTTTAATTATTGGGCCTCATAGTCCAAAAAATCATGGAAACGGAACAATGGACCATTTCAGAAATGCAACGGAATTCTGGGAACGTCATTGTGATGGTTGAATTTCATTGGTCAAGACGTCATTTACGAGGACGCTGAGATTGCGCCATGCATTTTACGAGGACGGAAGTTGAATTTCTGAATCGATCCATTTCCTTTTTAAATTGTCACTTTTAGGTCTTTTTAAAAAAAAAATCAATAGTCCATACATCCGTATCGAGTGTACCGACTACGTGCATGAATGACGGCTTTAACCCTGCGTCTCATTCCTCCAAGAAAGTCATGTTGAAACAGATGTTACCATTCTTTGGTGCAATGTGGTTTCCAACTGACGAAAGTTTTGAACGGAAGGTTGCCGATCCTGCACACGACGGCCTAACATATCCCAGATATGTTCTATTGGATTTTAATCCGAGGAATAACCGAAACAGATTCCATTTGCAGATATGCCGTTACTGCCCTTGAAAGATGAGGTTCGGGGTTGTCATCCATATACATAGATCTTGTACCTAATGGGATCCAACTGGCCGCAAGGCTTCTCTGATCCATTTAAGTTTCCTCGTATCGTGACCAATATCATCTCATAACCATGGGAGATACACGTTCAAACCATAACTGAACCTCCGCCATAGGGAACATTTGGATGGACATTTCGTAAGTATAGGATGTGTTTTTATGTCTCCATGCCATCATTGCAGAGTCGGTTTCGGTGGAAAGAAACCGATTCTCCTCTGACCAGTGGATCCTACGCCATGTTCTCAAATTCCAATAACGGCGTGTCATACACCATACCAAACGTGCACTGCAATGTCAGTCTGCAAACATTGAACGTTTCATGACTCTTCATGATCTTTAGACGATTCCTTACCGATCTTGGGGAAATACGCCTGGTTGGAAGCCAGTGTTGTTTAAGTACGGTAATGCTAGCAACCGACATTTGTCAAACTCAACGCTGCAGTGCCATGTCATCACGATAAGATGTTTTCTTTAGCCTTTCGGATCTTGGTAAGTCTTTGACGTCATTAGTTTGTCCGCGTTTCCGTACCAGTCGGCTAATGATGGTATAGCGGTTGACCATCTGGCGTCCAATTGCTTTGAAGGGCATTTTTATTGAAACCATGCCGATTATGTGCCATCTTTTGCTTCTGACAATTGTCTCCGTACCATCTTTACTGATAATGAGTAAATGTTTTGAAACAACTCTTTTAAATATTCAAATCAAAATCCGCCGATACTGTGTTTTGAGAGATGCGTGCGATGCATACTTCACATGCTTGTGATATCTATATTAAACAAAATAGTCACACCTGTGTGAGCGCTGTTGTTTTATTAAACATTCTTTTTGTTTAATAAATAAAAATATTACAATCTAATGCAGATGTAATGATTATAGGACTATCCACGAGACCAAATAGCTGCACTTTGTGATTGTTTTTTAAAAGGGTCTACAAACGCACGAAAAGACACAAATACATCATTAAGTATATTTAGTTGTTCCCATTGCTTATATGTTTTCCGATTTTAATTCGATCACGATGCTGTTAATTGACATAACGGAAAAACAAATGGAAATTTAAGTAGGGGCTATCTATTTCTGAAAACATAGTTTCGGTTTTTTTGCTTCCAGAAATTGCACCATAGGAAAACTCTACGACCGGGCAAAAAAAGGTTTGGGTATAACCTATCCGAAAAAAACTTTTAGCCGGAAGGTATCCTGGTACATTAAACTCGATAACTTAGCGACTTTTCCTGGGTTTGTCACTGCACTATAAATCTATGACAAATCTTCTCCCTAAAATTTTGTGCGTCATTTTCCTTGCCATGCGTTTTGAATAGAGGAAGTACGTCACAGAAATACAAATTAAACAATGATAGGTTCTGAATCGGAGAAACTGAAACTTTGTAAAAACGCATAGTTAAAAAAGGATTTAAATTCTATTCCGTTCGATGTTGTCACTGTGCTTAATACTGCGGAACCAGAAATAACGGATGGAACAAGGAATTGGAAAATACGGAACGACATATTAGAAAATTGTTAAGTACGACACTTCAAAATAATCAGTTTAGCTTTCCTGTGTCAAATATAAGACTAATTAAAATTCTAATAGATCTTTTTACCTCGACTGTACAATTGCTCATTTCCCGTTATACTTTTATTGTTGCTAGTAATCTGTCAAGGAACGTAACATCGAAAGGAATGGGAGAAGCATTTTGGTTTCAAGTAAATTAGTTAAATATAGAAAAAAAGATGCATAGTAGTGAGTTTTTACAAATATTTGGGAATCTCATTTCAGTCAAATATTACTTTTTTGTCAAACAAATTATATAACTGCGCTTTGGAAGAAAAATTTTAGCTGTTTAAAAAATTTTGGTAAATTGACCAAAATTTATCCCAACGACTAACTTTCTATTGCATATATTTGAACATACTTTCAAACAAATTTTATTGTATGAAAGTAAAATTTGAGGAACGGTGAATCCATCAGCTGCCATAACCGGAAAAGAAAATTTTAAAAGTCACAAGAAAATCTTGCTTGTGACATACTACACTTAAAATTTTTGAAGTTGTATAAGAACGCATCAAATGATGCCATACTTGGGGAGTGTGGACGTTATCCTTTATATATATATAGATGTTTAACAATCACTATGAAGTAGTTTCTAAACAACAACTTGATTTCTTGTGTATTCGAAGAAAGTGAACAATTATCAAATTGTGAAGGATAGTTAGTTCAGTAGCGTAAAATTTGTATGAAATAAAAATATTGAAAATTAATAAAATCCTGTTATTGATAATATTGACACCCGTCAATATTAAAGACCTTCCTAATTCTACGGTTTTGTGATACATGGGAAAACAAAATGACACAGAGTGCAGAGACTCAAAGTGGTAAATTAAGAACTTATGCATTGTTTAAAAAATACTCATTGCCATTGAAAAGTATTTGTCAATTATTGATTGTTTGATTGTTTGATTAGGGTTTAACGCCACTTTCAACAATATTTCAGTTATATCGCGGCGGTCAGTTTAAGTAGTGGAGGAAGTCGGGGTACCCAGAGAGAGAGCTACGACCGTGGGCAGGTATCTGACAGACCTTATCACGTGTGATGCGAGTCAAACTCAACCTTTCGTGTGGTATGAAGTCAGGCGCGAACTCAGAGGTAAGTTTAAATCGACTACCTAGACCACTCGACCACCCAAACCCCCTGAATTATAGATAATTTTAAAATAAGAAAAAGTTTTAATCATTTAAAATTAGCTCCCGTAACTTGGAGATTTAAAGGTGTTATAGGTATTTATAAAAAAAAATAAATGACAGAAAATGCAATATCTGTAAAAATGGGGTTTACATTTTTTATTTATTTGTAATACATATA
>JARWCS010000042.1:281062-292704 GCA_034783895.1 Geukensia demissa | reverse complement strand
TGTGTATTTTTAGCACTATTTTTGCGTGTGTTCTAACTTCCAGGGTGAATTGGTGGTTTGACACCATTAGTCATAGGTGAATGTCAGGTCAGGCACTTCATTGATAGTTATTGGGCTTCTGGTGTACACATAGTTTTATATATTTCTAAAAAAAACCTCACCCTTAATAAATACACATTATGTACACAATGTGTTGGTTCAAGATTTAGTAAATACACATTATGAACACAATGTGTTGGTTCAAGATTTAATAAATACACATTATGAACACTCTGTGTTGGTTCAAGATTTAATAAATACATTTGTACACATTATCTCCACAATGTGTTGGTTCAGGGTTAAGTTAACCCTTTCAGGCCACATGATGTATTAACGAAACATGGGCTATTTTTTCATGTTTGAGTGACTTTTGAATTTTTTACACTCAAGTCCATTTCTCAACAACTGTCATGTTTGACCTTGACCTTATTTTTTATGGATGAATGACTTTGTCAATTTTTTTGACAAGTTTTTATATTAAATTGCATTTCTCAACAACTGTAGTAGCTAGCTGAATAATATTTGGCCTATAGTTAGATGCCACTCTGCTATTTGACATTGACCTTGACCTCATTTTCATGGTTGAGTGACTGAGCTTTTTCTTACTCAAGTCCATTTCTCAACAACTGTTTTATGTTGATTTACCATAATTATTTAGTCTGTAGTTAGATCTTGATGGGTACCTGCCAGTCTACTTAATGTCATTTGACCTTGACATACAATTTGTTGACAACTATCGTTTAGGGCAGAATGTGTCTCTGACCTGATTGAAGGGTCAACGTTTCATGTTTCCTCAGACCACATTTGTTAGTCGGCCATTCCAATTTGCAGGCAAGACATTTTTTCTTCTATTTCAAACATATATTTCAAATGTATCACTTCAGAAAGTAGATCAGCTTGTAAAGCAAACATGCAATGTTACCTTAAATTCTTGTATTACCAAATATATCAGCAATAAAGTTTACAATGCAAAATGAACAACTGCAAATTATAAAACAATTACATGAAAAAAATATGTCTTTTTTATATTGTCTGTAAATGTGTGTTAGAATGCTTTCAATTTGTAAATATTTTCTCTTTATTACAGTTATTCTCGCAATGTCATGCATTTACACTGCCCATTACTGACGAGGGGAATAGCTTACTACATGTTAGAGTGGCAGATGGTATGTATTTATAGGAGTTACTTCCCTTCAAATTTGTACTGTTGCCTCTTTTGACTCCATACTGCAATTACTCTGAGTTGTTTCAGTTAGTTTACTCTTTTTTTGTCCGAGTGTCAACCTTGCTCCAATAAATGACCTTTGCACCCTATTTAAATACAAAAAATTGATAAGTGACCCGGAACACACAACTGGCATAACTTAAATCTTAGGCCTGGAATTTACTTGTTATGTATTCATTACATTGTATATTAGATAACTTCTACTCAACTAAAGGAACAAAAGGAAAACAGCATTAATGCAAAAAGTCATGTTACAAATATCTGTGAATTGCCTTAAAGCCTTTAGTAGTGGACAAATTTCCACAACATAAGTCAAGCAGTAAATATTTGCACTTTTTTCTTAGTTTACAAAACTTGTACACTTTCCATTAAGATTTTTGTTTTATTTAAAAACAGCTATTTGAACAGTTCAAAATTTTTAGTTCATATCCTGATGCTTTTATTTTACAGGAGTTTCCTCATGAAGAAGATATGTGCTACCTTGCCCATTGTTACCCTTACACATTCACAGATTTAAAGGAGGATTTAGATTCACTCATCAATGCCCCGGAGAGAAAGGAGTGTATGAAGAGAGAGGTCTTGTGTGAGACCAGAGCAGGAAATAGCTGTTTTCTTGTTACTGTTTCTAATTTTGGTAAGGATACATCTAAAATGAATTTAAAATCTAATATTGATTGATTGGTGTTAAAGCCATGTCTGCAGTATTTCAGCCATATTGTGAAGAAAACATACATTAAAATCAATTATTAGATGTGAAAATCCCAGTGATGCAATGTCTGTCCTCATAGACAACACTAGGTATTTTTTATCAGCCTTTAATCTTTTCCTGGGCAAGCTTCACATTTGTGGTTTACAATATTACCCCATCAATGGACCAGTATTTACTTTAGGGTAACACAGTACTTAAGGGGGTACCATACACCATCAATAGAATAAATTCCACTCGTTTAATTTTCTTTTTATTTTGTTTAGACATTTACTTTGATGAAAGAAGGAAAACATGAAAATTTCAAGAAATTTGAACCACACATTTCTAAGGAATTATTTCAATAGATAGTAATTTCATCATCATAAATTTTGATCACTGAGATGCATTAATTTTAATATAACATGAAACTTGATTAAAACGTTTAGATGATCTTACAGAGTTATTTCCCTTAGGTGTTGGGTACCCCCTTAAATAAGAAATAGGTCTTTCCATCATTCATTCCATATCCTTTCAAAACAGTAAAAAATGGAATTGTAACAGTAAAAGATGAATGAAAAATTCGATTAAAATCTGAAAAAGTAGTTTCTGAATTATAGTACTTGAGGTTCAAAATGATTGGATTTAAAGAGAGATTTTGAATATCCATGGTGACTTGAGCTATTGGATTTTAATCAACTGTAGTCCCTAAGATACACAAAATATGACCTATTAGAGTATATTTTTTATAGAATAGAAAATCAGAAGGTCCTGTAGACAAATTTCTACCCATCAGTGTCTATTTCATTAAAATACTTCACAAATGACTTTAAAAAAATGTTTTAATGTGGCTTTACATGAAATATATGGTATCCTTATCTGTGCACTGTGTCTATACACATGTATACCATAAACCATATTCTTTATTTCTACTAAGCAGTGGATCACATTAAAAATTTGAATTAAATAGCTACAAAAAAGAGGTTCGGACATGAATTATACATTTGTAGACAGTAGATTTTTTGGTTTATAGTATACATGTAGATTTCTCTAGTAAATAACCTTCTTTGTCTTGTTTTATAAACATCAATATTTCCATATAAGATGAATTGTTTAAAGTTTTTATCCAGAATATCATTTCTTGAAAAACAAACATTTAATAAAACAAGACTTAGATTTCATGCCTATGTTTATCTACCACTGCAATATTAAAATCACTGTTTTCTTTTGTTTTAACTCAGATAAGATTTTTTTTCAAGAAATGGAATTATCACTGTAAAATTCACTCTTATAATAAGAACATAAATATTTTAGTTTATGAAAAATAATATTCTTGATATTTCCGTCCGAACAAAACAGGAGGATCATTTTCAATTTTTTTTTTCATTGTGTTGCTATTTGTGCAATATATTAAATATCAACAATGTGAATACAAAAATAAAAACAATAATATTATGAAATCCACCCAATTTTCACAGAGTGGATGACTAAGAACCTTCACAGTATAACTGCTTGGTCAACCTTGATATTTATATTACTACTTTCACAGCCCTTTATGTTACCTAGCAACACAACTTTATGTTACCTAGCAACAGATATTATGTTACCTAGCAACACAACATATCTGTAAGTTCACCCTCATTATTTGGCCAGGAAAATTTTTAGTAAAATACTCGTGTATTTGCCCAAAGAATATTTACAAAAAAACTGAAGTAAACACGTCTTTAAAGACGACACATTAAAAATGTTACAAATGTAAACAATTTATGTCAGATAAACCTTTTTTGGGAGACCACTTCTCTTGAAAGACCGACCTCTTTTGGAAGACTTATCAAAAGTATTAAAACTGTACATAATCTTTATCAGGTAAACCCTTTTTGGTTGACCACCTCTCTTGAAAGATCACTTTTAAAAGTCAGAAAGGGTGGTCTCTCAGACAGGTTATAGTCATTTTAGATAAGAGGACTTGCAGATAAAATGCTAAGATTGAGGTAATAGAACTCATATTTCGGTTTTCCTTTGTCTTTCTATATATAAACTCCTTAACAATAGAACGTCTATTGTTGAAGTGTTTTCTTCAGTCTGTATTTATTGAAACTTCCGAACTCAGAAGAACAATACATATTGTTTTACGTTACAGCACAAGCTTAATGGATGACACTCACCAGTGACTCTCTTTGGTGTTGCTACTGCACATTAGGGTTTTTTTGCTTTGTGACGTCAGATTTTCAGGGAAAATTTATCAGTTGACACATGCTTGAGAATTGTTCCTGGTGCCTGGATATTCCCAGACAAGTGATGTCACAAAACAAAAATCTTATAGTGCAACAACGACAGCAAGCGGGAGTCACTGTCTAGTGTTATCCATTTCTATGAGATATGACACCAGTTCATTCACCAAGTGAAGAAAAGTGATAAACAGGTTGGAGATCTATTGTGACCTCAAACCTTATATTACATCTGCAATAACATAGCCACTATCATGAGGTTGCACTGCACAAAATTCAAAAAATTCCAACTGAGGTGAACTCAAAATGTTGAAAAGCAGTCATTATAACAGAGCACTGTAATACCCATAATTATTGAGTGAACTAACATACAGACAAAATAAATGCAAACAGAGCAAAAATTATGATTTGAAAAATATGAAATTAATTTTAAAAAGTTCTGACATATATAAATAAACAACTAAAATCCATGAGAAAAATACAACCATTGGTAAAGTTTGCCATTAATTAGAAGACATGGTAAAAGGGAGATAACTCTTTGCACTACACATGATTTATGCTGACAATATCGCTTATGAAATGAACAAGGTAGTCTCCGTTTAATTACTCCCTGAGACGAAGAGGTTACCATGACACAGAGGTAGTAATCTGAGGTAACTATGGTTACCAAAGTTCAAAGGCCAGTTAAGAAAAAAATCATACAATTTCAGCTGTCTTTTAAAAAAAATTTTGACACTAGCACAGATATGGGGGAAGGTTAGGGTTAAAAATACTGCAAGACACATCAAAATTATGGCAAATTCAGAAATTATTGCGATGATTTATTTTTGTAAATGATGTGACAGAATGTAAATTGTAACAATTAGGCCACACCAAATTTATTTCTAGTTCTTTGGATTTTAAGTGATAAAAATAGGCGCAAGAGAGCAAAATTTTTTGTTAATTTTTTTTCTTGCAATGGCAAAATATTGGAGCACAACCTCAAAATCTGTATTTTTTATGAGCGAACGAGCAAATTTAAAATTTTATATTTAAGAATAAAAATGAAAATTTCTTAAAAGTGAAAACAAAATTGGAGTAAAGTTTTTTTGAAACTTTGAACCCATAATATGAGGAGCGAGCGAATCTGAAGAACAATCAATTAATTTGTAGTGGCCTAATTAAAAACATTTTAATTTTGCTATTCACATGCTGTTATGATATGGGATCAATGAAATAACAACAATAAATTTCGTTTTTATTGACACTGTAACATCATAGCAACCAATTAACCAATCATAGGTAAGGAATGATTGATTGATTGTTGTTTAAATCCACATGGGCAGTAATTCAGCCATATTGAACAGCACTGATAAGAATAATTCTCTAGATGTTTAATCAAATTCAATGCAGAATGTGAAAAAAAAATTGTTGCTTGTACAGGCAGAAAAGACCAATAGAACCTACTAATTTTAGCAGTATAATTTAAATGTTTGTTAGAATGAATTCTTTTAGATCAAAATAAAAAAAATTCCCATATTCTCATCCAATTTTTTTGAAAATTTAGGGTAGTTGCAGGTAGATTGATTATTTTGTATCATTTTGAGTTAAATATTTTATAGAATTTTCAGTGAAAAAGTGTTGTAAATTTTAAAGAAATTTACAAAAAATGGAGAATAAAGTCTAAATAAAATTTGATTAGTGTTAAAGAAATTGGGATGTGAGGAAAAATAAGAGTTAAGATCTTGGATTTCTACCTTTTTAAGTTTAAGGATTCTATTATTTTTCACCCCCTGAGAAATTTGGAGTTTCCAAATGTTCAATAACCAGAACTGAAGATTTGGAATAATAAACCCATGCATGAATTTTGGAATTTAGAGCAGCCTTGAAATGATGAAGGCCTAAATGAGTAAATATATGAACAAAACTGTCACTTCAGATAATTTCACTTTTTTTTTGTATTGAAAAATGTGATGAGAAGTGAACTTCAATAATAAGAAATTAATATAATAATTAAACTTGTGTGAGGTATCTCCTGAAATCAGGTTAATTATTTGAATCAAAGTTAGCAATAATAAAATGCAGTGTACAGAATCAAAGGGTCAAGGTCAGATACCATTTTATCTATTGCTTTTAGAGCAGTGGTTCAAAGGGTCATTGGTCAGAAGGTCAACCCTAACCCTAACCTCTCGTACCAATGACTCTTCAGACCAATAAACTGACATTTACCTATTCTAACTTGTATTATCTTTACACATATGACATGCAATTATAAAATTAAAAATATGGTATAAATTTAAACTGAAGTAAAATTACTGTACTCTGAATTACAATATGTAACTTAATAATGTACATAAAATATTAACTGTCACTCTTTTTTTTTTTAATGTTTCCAGATTTTAAATGCCATGTACTATTGATTATTTCATTTCTCCAAAGAAGAACCTTCCCTTGAGAAAACTTTTTGACAGTAGGGGTTGTCACAAAGCATTCTTTGCATTTTTTCTCTTGAACATATATATTCTGTTTCTGGGTGATATTTGTGAAAAAAATGTCAAGGGACAAAAAATTTCTCTAGCCAAAGACAAGGGAAATTTAGTCACAAATATCCTAACACAACATGATATATATGTTTAACTGACCAATTCATTCAAACGCATTTATGACTAAGATGTTTCAAGCATCTGTGAGGCAGGGTTTTTTTTTTCAAACACCACAGAGCAAGTACACTACAGTTAAAATCAAAGTTGTAATTTTGTAAAACATCATATTTCTCAACCAATCAAAAACCAGTATTTTTACATAAGGTAGAATTATGCAATAAACATGACTTTAGAAAAGCTTGTGCATGGTATTCAAATAACCAACAGGGATGTATATACACATACTGTCCCTGATCATGATTAAACATAATTTTCGAGAGAAAAATTTGCTATATATGATATAATTAAATAATGAAAAAAAGAGAAAATTAGATTTGACATCCTTCCAATCAGGAAACTCCTCTTTAGTACAAAATTAAAAAAAAAGGATCTGGAGTTCCCCTAAAATATCTGCCTTAATTTAAGTTCAATAAATTACAATAGATTCTTACTTAATAAATACAGATTACTTAACTACAGACCAAATATACAATGTTTAATTGGCCAAACACGGGAGTTTGAATAAACATGTCCCAAAAATATACTGTAAAAATATCAAGGTAGACTTATGTCTGATGTCAGAGCAATGACCTTATATTTCAACCTATAATGACCTTGGGATAGTTTCTGAAATTAAGAAATAAACCAAAATCAGCTAATACCTGAATATTACTTGCCAAGCTGTCAAGTTGCATGAAAATCACACGTTTCCACCCGAATTTGTTTACAAATTTCTATGATCTTTTGGGCTTTTTTTTTTTGGTTTCGGGAATTTTTACTAAATCTCTTGCAATTTCATCAAGAAAGCTTGGCAGCTTAACAGTGTGTGAGCTGTAAGCTTGAAACTTGGGAGAAAATGAGCTTATCTTTGAATCAATCTGACAGTGGAAATCCGTTAGAATTCAGCTATCAAAATCTATCCTTGACAGTATGCAAGCTTCAAATGCAGCTCATGCATTTATTACCTGAATCAATCTCGAAAGTGTGTAAGCTTAAAAATTGGCTAAAATAACAATGAGAAAAAAAGGCAATGCTGCTTCAGTGCTTCCAGAGGTAAGACTACATTTTGAAAAAGGACCAGTTGATAACGCCCACCGATGAGCCGTTTGGTGTCCCTACTGCCCTATCAGGTCCTTTAACTTTGTGACGTCAGATTTTCTAGGAAAATCTATAAGTTAACACATGTTTGAGAATTGTTCCTAGTTTGGAGATTTCCCCAAACAAGTGAGGTCAGAAAACAAAAACCTTCTAATGCAGTGGCGACACCAGCGAAGTCACTGGAGGGTGTAATCCGTTATTACCATTACACATTTGAAATGAAATCAGTGAAGTTATGCCCTGGGCCCAGTTGTTCAAGACTTAACTGATGGTTAAATTTTAACCCGTAGTTAAATCAACTAAATTTAACATGGAGTTAAATTTAACTCTTAGTTAAATATGTTGAACAACTGGGTCTTGGTTGGTGATATTTGATCCTCTTCCTGCCAGTGCAATTAATATGTTGGTAAATGCATGTATATTGAAGAGAATGCTAATATTATTTATGGCAATATGATTTATAAAATCGGATGAAAATGGATTTTTTTGCCATTTTCTTCAAAAAAAAAATTTTTATGACTGCTAGATTTTTATGGCTTTTATCAGGATCCCTGCAAATAAAATAGGGAACACCGAGGGAACATCTCAAAAACCCTAAAAATTTCTGGTTTAAATACCATTTACAAACAGACCCTATGTCAGTAATTGTAATGTTTTTGTTGTTAAATTGTGTGGGAAATAAATACTCTTCTGCAAAAAAAAAAAATATCACCATAAAATTTTCTTTGACATTTCTACAACAGAATGCTGTTCCATGCCAGTATAAAAACTGTAGAAGGGAGTTAAGCCACATCAAGTTCATTCTGTGATGCTATTTCACCTCTATTCAAAATGGTGGCATTGGTGGTCAGGTTATTAAATTCTCTGAATTAACAATAATGAATGAAAGTACAAATATAGAAAAAGGCAATGCTGTATGATTGTCTATGAGACAGCCATCCAAAACGTGTAAATAACAAACTTCTACAGGTTGCCCTAAGGCCTTGAATAATGGACACATGTCCACACCCTACAACAAAAGCCCCCAAAAATAAACTTGGATGATATTCAACTGTAACAAATATCGGCCAAAATAAGTAAATATTTATAAAAGCCTCCATATCTGCTGCAGAAATGAGATTTTTTTTGTAAAATTTGATAGTTGGAACTTAAAACTTGCAAATATATTGTTTCCTGGGGAAAAAAAAAACGTTTAAGGGCTGCGACTTTAGAGATGCATCTGAGGGGCATGAGAATCTAAAGATTAACATGAAATGGCTTTATTATATTATTACAGTTTCAGGACTATTTGAGGAGAACAGAAAAGTAATGTATTGAATATTAAGCATCTTGAAAATATCAACTTATGAAATAATGAAAAATATGATATCACCCGTTCTTACAAATGTACAAAACAATATAATTTCCATCCAAAATCCCTTCCCCGTTCAAGAAATACAACCTTTCAGCATATCCCCCCTCTTCGGTTCTCAAAAATGCAACCAACTTAATAATTTCCTAACTGGGCAAAAATTGATTTATGCAATTGTCCCCAGTATATATATGCACCCTGGTAAATCCCATCAGACATAACCTTGGTTTTATGAAAAATGTCCCTCCATAATAACCCTGGTAAAAATTAGCCTGATATTCAACTCAAAGCTGCCGGTCATTCTTCAATCAACATACAAAATATCAAAGTATCTCGGACAAGGTTAAAGGTCTTCACCATGGCGAAACTCCTTTATTTTTTGCGAAATTACAGATTGAAAAAGGAATTACAGATAACTCATCTAAGAAAAGATTTACGCCAGCGTGGGATAAAAATGGACGCCAAAAAGGGGTATTAAAATAAAACGTAAACAACAATTTTTAAGAAACAAAAATGCCACTTTACAAGGTGATTAAATCATGTCGGTTTATTTCAGAAATTCTAAATTTCGATAATATCTGCCTTATAAACTGTGACTGTCAAAAAAATATTTTACCTTTTTAACATACTATGGCTATCACAGAAAATAAAAGGGAAAACACCATTGAAATGACCTTTAACCTTTTCACAATAGTAAAGACAAATTGCTAGATTTACATAGCGCACAAAAAATTTAACAAAAACACAAAACATATATATTCTCTAACCTAAATAGGTCTTGAATAAAAACATATAACATTTCTTCCCTGTGTAGTTTTAACTGTGGTTGCTAGGCATCCACCGATAACAGATCTGTTGATTCCATGGTAACATTTGACCCTGACCTTTGAGGTAGAACTAAACTTTTGTCAGAGCAGTCTTTTAATGAGGTGGTGGCTTGTAACATTTTAGAGATTAAATCTCCATTGTCAGTGAGGTCATAGTTTCCATGGCAGTGATTGCCATGACTACCCGAGAGTTGACCTTGAGAAGCACCTTTGGGCTGAGGTTTCCCACTAGAGGTAGTATTATCAATATCATGCAAATATCCTGATGATTTTCTATCCTCATATTTGTAGCCTCGTTCTGAGTTTCTGTGAGGTATTGATGGGACGTTGCCCTCGGACTGACTGTGAGTGAAATATGTGCCGGTGTTAGGGTTATCTGTCACCTGTTGTGAACTCCTGGATGATATCAATGCTGTTTTTTCACCAGTCTGTAAGACATAAAATATTTATACAAATCATGAATATTAGAACAATTCTTTCTGCCATTACAACAGTAACTTATTCAGTACTTACAAAGAAATAAACTATACCAGAAAATTTCTCGAGTTATGTAAAATTCAAAATAAAACTCACAGATGTTCAATTTTAGGTAAACTAGATATATTTTATGATCACCATCATTTGCAGCATGTACTTGTTCAAATTCAATTTTAAAAACTGTTTTATTTTATAATAATGGACATGATATATTTCTGTCAATCACAAGTTTTTGAATATATAAATGGGGTGGGAATATGACAATCTACAAAATAAATCTCATTTGTCATCCAATGGCCTAAATTCCAGACAAGGTTGTAAGTGTTTTTTGTGAAATATTCGCCTGACTTGTGGCCATTGAATTGTCTTCACACCATTTTCGATTTTCATTGCTATCAATGTATTAATGAACATTTTGACTTGTCCTTGGCTTCCTATCTAGGTGTCTTAGTTTTTAACATGGAGTTGGATTGATTGATTGATTGACTGGTGGCAAATATTTCATGCATATTCAAGACAAGACCATATTAGTGATGGGTTATGATGATAAGCTGGAGTTTTAACGTGCTAGCTCACGAAAGCAACAGTCCGCAGGAAGACGTGCCAATTTACCCAGACACATTATTCCGACTCTGGGCCGACCAGTCTTTGCTCTTACTCTTAAATGCTGCATGCTTAGCTGAGAAGCAGCAAATACCAATTTCAATGTCTTTGGTTTGACCCGGCCGGGTATCAAACCCACGACATCTGCACTCCAGGCGAGCACGCTAACCATTACACCACCGAGAATCCATGGAGTTGGATTACAGGTGACTTATTGCTTGTCACATAATGTTGGATTACACCCTTGTTGAGATGTGGAGTAGTCCTCTTGATAACTAACCTGCCCATTAGCTATAGGACTGGCCATATATGCTCTTATCTTGCCATTAGGTGCACTCCCGTTACAAAGGTAGATAACTTTTCCATTACCAGGGAATCGTATTGTACCATCAGGACCCTGCAATGTAATGTAAAACTAGAGGCTCAGGAGGCTGAGCCTGTATCGCTCACCTGCCATTTGGCAAAGAAGTTTCAGAGGAGAAGATTTT
>JARWCS010000042.1:262023-272663 GCA_034783895.1 Geukensia demissa | reverse complement strand
GGCGCCTCATATTCTTGTTGTGTACTGGAAGAAACTGGTGCAGTGAGATGCAATGATTTGATATTTTCTTCAAATTTATACTGATGAACAATGCCATTTGGACATTAGTACTAAAATAATATTAATCTTCACAGAAAGGTAGGCCTAACATGTATCAAATTTTCAGTAGAAAATGTTTTTGGATCTGAAGGTCGTTTTTAAAGACAGATTTAAACTGGAAGTAATATAACATAGTTTAAAAAAATTTAAAACACCAATATGAAGCTATTACGCGATATAAAACAACCGGTAAGGCGCAAAAACAATATTCAAACCCTATTTTGAATGGACGAAATAGTCATACTGGTTGTTATCAACATTTTACAGTTTTAGAATTTGGTATAAAATGGCGAGCATTGAGTAGCAAAAAGTGAGTGATCAGTATCCAGTAACAAAAAAGTATCGTGTAGCCAAAGGTGATCATCGAGTATCAAATAGTGAATATCGAATAGCAAGAAAGTGAGTTTCGAGTAGAAAAAATAAGTATCGTGTAGAAAAAAGGTGAGTATCGAGTTTCGTTTGTTTGATTGAGGTTTAACGCCACTTTTGACAATATTTAAGTCATATCGCGGCGGTCAGTTTTATTGATGAGGAAGCCGAAGTACCACGAGAGAACCACCGACCTTGGGCAGGAAAGATATAGCAAATAGTGAATATCAAATTAAAAAAGTGAGTATCGACTATTGAGTCGCAAATGTGTCGAGTATATTATCTTCAATGATACGTACACTTAATTTAAATGTCTTTGTCATTTATCTCTTGACAGAAGTTACACAATTAATGTCGCGTTCACACCTAATGTGAATTAATTCGCATTATCGAATGCAAATTGAACGACTGTTTAACGTTTCAATTTTTTCATTGCGCATTGAATGCGCTTTGACGTACGTGTGAACGTGTGTGACGTCGTCAATTCGCATTCGAATGCGCATTCAATTCGCATTATATTGTAACGGGAATTAGAATTTCCCCGAGTTCTCGGAATATTTGGCCCTAAACTTCAGATAATTTATTAAAAGAGACGTAATATTGTCATAAATTACATGTACATATTGCAATCAGGCTCTTATTGTATCAATAATAATGTTATCTCACCTAAAGAAGTGATTTGATAATCAATTTGGACGGAATAAAGCTTCCGTTTCAAGTTCCAAAACCAAAAAGTACCGTTCGTTCTGACGTCACTCAAACTAGCTGTCCCGGCACGCGCCGGGACAACCTGTCCGCCGGGACACGACTTCAGGTGGTCCCGGCCGGGACCACCGGAAGGAACTTACGATCCCGGGAGTCAACACGGTTATAAGAAACCGTCTATTGACTAAAACAGCGATCTATGTATAAATCATAACAAGAACAATAATATTAGTCAACAATAAACCAAAACCATCACATTCCCCCTCCCTTAAGACCTAATGTGGTTTGACCACATTAGTCCAAAAGGAAGACTGAACAAGATGATAAATATGCATATATCTATATAATACAACGTCATCATTAACAATGAGAAATTACCTCAATAAATATTTGATGCAAAAGTTAGAAATTATTTGGCAAAACTCAATTCATTTCCTTCATTAACTTTCAAGACTTAATCAGGATAAATTACAATAAATATAATAAAAACTATACGAATGTCTCTTATATACCAGGAGTGTCCGTAATTTTGAAATTTCATTAAATGGAAACACACATTAAAACAACTTAAAGTCACATATGTAAATCACTCAAGAGTTTGTTAAGATCTTTCATTTCTGCTAATTCTTTCTTCAAACTACGGTTCTCTGCTTCAAGCTTTCTCCTTTCCTTCCTCGCTCGCTCCAGTTTATCTCCATCTCTCCGGATCTCTTCTAGTCTCTCCTTAGCTGCCTGTCTCGTCCTACCCAGGCTATCCAGGGCATTACAGAGGTAAACTAGGAAGTTCTCTAACTCCGTTTCAGTGTCAGGAATCGGCGGCAAACATTCACCGAAAGGCTTACTGTCAGTCAAGACAGTCTGGGTGCCGACTTCAACGACTGGATTGGCAGAGATACCAAAGGATGAAACGAGACTACTGGCTGAAGAGGATGACGGCGGAGGACTCGGACGATTCATCTGTTTGTACTGCTGTAGAGATACAGATTTCCTAGAAGGTCCAGATGACGAAGGAACGGAGGATGTTACAGTGGACACAGACGAAGACGACGGACTTCCTGAAGATGTAGCAGAACTGGCTGACATGACAGGTGAGGTATCCATAGCGGATGGTGCAGAAGACGTAGATTCAGTCGAAAAGTTGTCAGATGAAGAGGCGGTGGTGGTGGTCAGAGAAGCCTGTGAGGTAGACGATGTGGGCGGAATCCGATTTTTGTAGGTCAGGAAGCCAGGACTAATAAATCCTTTGTTCTCTGTTACTTTCCTTGTGCAGGCATTTAGTTTGCTTGTTAAGGAAAAAACACCATTCTTGTCTTTGAGGTGATGGATTCTGGATAAGTGACATTTCATATCGGACTTTCTCTTGGCTGTCGCTGAACATCCAACTACTGAACATACGTAAGTGATGACTGCAGCCAAGTGCTTAACTTGCCAATGACGATAGTATTTGGCACGGTGTGAGAACTTGAGGTCCCCACACTCCTCCACTGGACACTGCATGGTCCCATCAGTCTTCCAAAAGAACTCAATTAGCTCTATCTGTGGACCTTCGGCACCCTCTGCTTCCTTATTCATCTCCCTCATCTCTTCTTCCATTTGCTCCTCATCGTAGTCTAATACATCCTGTTCGGCCATGGCTGTCTGAAAAGTCAAAAGTCCAAAATTATATGATTTTGGTTTCAAATTAAAGTTGATAGAAAGCGCACCTCATACAACGGGTTGTAGGTCTACTATTCATGCCTAAAGAAGCATCTAAACAAAGCTTCAAAACAACGGAATAACTTGGCCAATTTATCCCTAAATACCTACTATCATCCAATGATAGAATAAACTAGCATATTTGCACAATTTCCGAAAGCTCGATAATAAAAGCCCATGGTTATATAATTATGTACAAACACACACAAAAGAAACACGGCATTTTCTGAATATCATAGACCGCACAAAGCGTAATAAGAGACAAGCTTGTACACAACAATATAAGAATTGTTTTATATGTTTTACGGATATATATGTATGATATGTATATAGCTCTAGACTTAAGAATCTAGTTATTGCTATTATTGTGTGTCGTTTAAGCTATGGTGAGTATGGAACTTTTGGTTTCAGTGGACGACCGCGAGAGCTGTATTTTGGGCTAGTAAATAAAGTTTGTTGGTCATTTTCATTGTGTTCCTCAACGTTTTCGTAATCGGTTTCAGTACTTTCACTGTTATGTAAAACAGTTTCATTCTCGGTTCCTTCTGTTTCCGTCCCTAACGCACTCGAGAATCCAGATTCCAACAGATGCCGCAAAGACGAATCAACGCTTAAAAGTTGGTTTTCGTAACCATTCCCCTCTACCTTCTTCAAATGGTCGACATGCACGATTCGCATTTTCTTGTTGTGACACGACTCGATCTGGTAATTTACTTCCGATATCTTCCTCACGATCTTGAACGGTCCGGTCCACCCTAAGCCTAATTTCTGTTTTGCTTTAGGAGGATACCAATACCAAACAAGTTCGTCTTTGTCGAATTGGCGTGGCTTCAATTTAACGTCATAGTTTCGCTTCTGGCGCTTGAAACTGGATTCAAGATTTTCGTGTGCGAACTCAAAAGATCTTTCCATCGCATCTTTTACCCATTCTACATACTTTATCGGACACTCGTGAGTTGACATGTCAGGGAGAGAACCTGCTATTATGTCTATAGGGAGACATATTTCTCGCCCGAGCATTAGTAGATTCGGGGTACATTTCGTACTCTCATGCACGGCGGCACGATAAGCCATCATTATGTACGGGAGATGGTCGTCCCAGTCGGATCGATTTTCATCTACATACATGGCCAGCATAGCCTGAGCCGTCCGATTATAACGTTCCACCATGCCATCCGATTGAGGCCTATATGGAGTTGTACGAGATTTCTCGACGCCTAAGAGTTTGCAGATTTCAGAAAATAATTCTGACTCAAATTCGCGTCCTTGATCCGTGTGGATCCTTGTTGGTGCCCCGAAACGACATATGAATTCGGTTGTTAACTTATCGGCAACCGACAAGGCAGTGTGATTCTTAAGCGCATAAGCTTCCTTCCACTTGGAGAAATAGTCTCCGATAACCATGATGTATTCATTGCCATCATCGGTCATGGGAAGTGGACCCATGATATCGATTGCGATACATTCAAGAGGGCGCGTAACCGTATAATGCTGCATTGGATACCTTCCGATACCAGGACCTGGTTTGCCCTTTGAACATGTAGGACAAGTTTGACACCACCTTGCAATGTCGTCATTCATAAGCGGCCAATAAAAACGGCTACGAACCTTAAGTAAGGTTTTTTCTCGACCTAGGTGACCGGCTGTCCGATTGTTATGGAGTTGCATCATTATCTGCTTGCGAATTTCCTTTGGAACGACAATTTGGTAAGTAATAGTGTTGTTCGGTTCATGATATGTCCGGTAAAGAATACCTTCGTGGACAACTAATTGATCCCATTGTCGAAGCAGGGCAGACAACTCTTGACTCGGTGAATCGATTTTCGGTTTCCCGTCACTTACAGATTTAAACTGCATCACAGTATTAATGTTACTGTCTTGATTTTGCAGTCTAGAAATATCAGTGATACTCCACTGGTCGATCCAGTTTGATTTTGACACGTCTGGTTCCGGAGTTTCTGCTCCGGTTTTCTTTATGGTCGCGACTTTACACGGAACGTTATTCATGCAATCATTGCAATCGTCACGTTTACATCGGCGTCTTGGAAGTCTCGATAGCCCATCAGCATTTCCGTGTAAGCTTCCTTTTCGATGTTGGATGGTCATATCGAAGGTATCAAGGAAAGAAATCCAGCGAGCGACCATACCCTCAGGTTCTTTGAAGTTTTTGAGCCATACTAAACTAGCATGGTCTGTACGAAGAAGAAAATTGCGACCAAATAAGTAATATTTGAACTGCTTGACAAATGTGACCACTGCTAGCAGCTCACGATAAGTCGTACAGTACTTGATCTGAGACCTGGATAACGTTTTACTGCCATAAGCTATCACCCGCTCTTCGCCGTTCTGTATTTGCGAAAGGACGGCACCGATTCCGTATAAACTGGCGTCCGTATCGAGAATGTATGGGTCATCAAGGGTCGGATAAGACAACACTGGCGACGATGTTAACGCCTCGCGCAGTTTCACGAAAGCTTGTTCACAATCATCCGTCCAAAGAAATCTTTGGTTTTTACGGGTGAGTTGTGTCAAGGGAAATGCGATATCTGAAAAGTTAGGAATAAATTTCCTATAATAGGACGTGATCCCTAGGAAGCTGCGGACATCGTTAACATTTTTGGGTGTCGGACAGTTTTGCACGGCTTCAATCTTGGCTGGATCGCATTTAACGCCGTGTTCTGAAACGATATGCCCAAGATATTTTATTTCATCACGGAAAAATGCACATTTTTTCGGCTTCAGTTTCAGGTTGGCTTTCCTGAATCTTTCAAATACAGATATTAGGTTTTCCAACGTGTCAGAGAAAGTTTTCCCGTAAATAATGACATCGTCCAGATAAACTAGACATTTCTCGCCTTGTAGCCCACTCATGACAAGCTCGATTAATCGCTCGAAAGTTTTCGGACTGTTCACGAGACCGAATGGCATCTGTTTAAATTGAAACAGACCTTTATGAGTGATGAATGCGGTCTTCTCTCTGTCTTCCTCTCGTACAGAAACCTGATGAAAACTACTGGCCATATCTGCCGTACAGAAAAATTTTGCCCCGGACAGAGCTTCAAGAGACTCGTCGATGCGAGGCAAAGGAAATGCGTCTTTCTTAGTGACCGAATTGAGTCTTCTGTAATCTACACAAAAGCGTGTTGTACCGTCAGATTTGGAAACAAGAACAATATTTGAAGCCCACGAAGAATTACTTGGCTCTATGATGCCCTGACTAAGCATTTTATCTATCTCCGCTTCCGCGACTTTCCTCTGGGTGATAGGCAATCGCCTTAAAGGCAATTTTAAGGGCCTTGAATCCCCAGTCTGGATCTCGTGTTGGACTAGGTCCGTATGACCTAATTGTCCATCTGGTCCCACGAAGATATCAGCGTACTGGCTAATGGCAGCGGCTAAGCGCTCTTTGTCGCATACCCCTACTTTTTCGGAACAATTTTCAATTAACGGTTTCAAATGGTCAGGTAGAATGATACCTTTAGACCCAGTATTTTGTTTAGCGACCGCCTTATCGGAATTACAATCCATTACCTGCTCAACTGTCTGAACCGACGCGACCTGAACATGCTTTTTCAAAATCCGAGCATCCGGGGTCGGATTCAAAATTGAAAACATAACTTTAGATTCAGTCATTTTCACTAACGACTTGGGAATTAAAAGATCACAACCGCCCTTAAATTTAACTAATGGTTCTAAGCAACCATCTTGACTTTCATTAAAATGACCTCGGACTTCGCCCTCGACAAAAATTTCTGATCTAGCAGGTATATGCACTGTATCTGTCAAATGAACTCTGGCACAGACAATTGAATTAGACTGATGATGTAACTTTATTTCAAATTTTGGTGACCTCAACATGCCCTCTGATGTCTCAATAGACACCTTATTGGCACTAAGAAAATCAATTCCTAATATGCCCGACAGTTCCCCTATACTGGCAACAACAACCTGATGGTCAAATGACTGTCCACAAAAATCTAGTGGAATAGTAGTAATACCCATGACCTCTAACGGATCCCCGTCGGCAGTAGTTAAACAAGTAGAAACATCCCTCAGCAAACTTTTATCCATATTCATAGCCTTAAAAACCTCAGCAGAAATAAGTGTAACATCACTACCAGTATCAACTAACATGGTAGTGTCTACACTATTCACCTTAACAGGTGCAAACCAACAGTTTTGAGATATACATGCTAATCTTACAGTTGAAGTTGGCCTATCAAATTTTTCACTCTGTCCTAACCTTTTGACTGAGCTCTCGGCCGTGAACCCAGTCAATCCTCGTTTAAATCCTTAGAACTGGTGCCCTTCTCCGGTACAATAGAACCGGACTTTTTAAGGGCTGGACAATCCTTTTTCATATGACCATCCTCTTTGCAGTAAAAACACTGTAATGTCCGTTTATTTGTACCACCCCTATTCATACGCTGACCTTTATATGAACCTCTATCTTGCCTTTGCATCATATCATGCATAGATTTTTGAACACCTTGAATACTTTGTAACATTGACTTCTGAACCTCTTGCATCCCCTCAATAAGTTTAGTGAATGTGGAAATTTGTGGACCAGTTTCGTCCGCTTTTTCCTTCGCTTTTATTGAGTTACAACCAAGAGAAAAATCCTCCTCTTTTGGTTTTCTTGCCATTGGTGAAATATGACTACCTTCAAAAGCCTCAAATTCTAATGCTAATGAAATGGCCCTATCCAAAGTCTTAGGATGGGTAAACTGAACATGCCGTTTCAATTCCGGATCAGATAATCCGGATATATATTGCTCAATAATCAGACCTTCCCTTATGTCAAGAGGAATATTTGGGAATGCATGAGATGCCAACCTTTTAAGGGAATAACCGTAATCTGATACAGTTTCGTCCCTTTTTCGACGCCTGTTCCTAAATTCACAGCGATATGCTGTTTCTCGCTCTGGGGGACAAAACCTTTGAGTCAATGATGCCTTAAGCCTTGAATAATCTGACAATTCCTCAGTTGACAACTCGCTTAATGCACGCTGGGCACTACCCCTTAAACACATAGCTAACTGTGAAGCCCTTTCTTCAGGGGACCATGAATTCCAAAGAGCTACCTGCTCAAAATGACATATATAGTCATTCCATTCTGTCTTTTTGCCGTCATAGGTGTCTGGTTCTTTTGGTTTTCGAAAGTTTCTCTGGGTTGGGTACCCATTGGAGAAAGTAGAATAATTCCCTGTCCTATGTCTTGAAAAATTGTCGCCCTGAAAATTTGGATGTCTAGGCGTAGATGAGCCATGTTGCATATCAACATTTCTGACTAACCTACTACCGTCTCTGTTATAGTATACAGGTCTTTCACTCTGAAAGTGAACATGTGATTTTTCATTGTATGTCCCGTCGACTTCATTGTGGTGTCTAGGCCCTTCACTATAAAAGTGAATTTGTGAACTGTCTTGTCTCTGGTTTGCGCCAGAAAATGGCACAGGTTTGTCATAAAAACTAGGTCTACCGAAATTATTTCGGTTATGAGTAGCATTGTGGTGTTGCCTACTACTATCAGAAAATTCATATTTCTGTTCATAAATAGGAGATCGATAATTTTCTATTGATTCCCCTATAGATCCCCTATAATAAGGTTCATTACTTTGGCGACGCGCACCGGCTAGATTTTTCTCATTTTCAAAAACGTCTCTACGACACGCTCGTTGTTCATTCCGTAAAGATGCGTTTATTTCTCCTCTCGAGTCCTTTCTAGATGACCGATTCGAGTCTAACATTTGCCAGTCTTCTTGACTGTCTGCATATGTTAAACCATTTCCCCTCTGCGATCCCCACTCACATTCCTGTGTAATGACGTCGGCAACGTTATTGGAGGTCATGGCCAGAACGTCATTCTGCCATTTTGCTTCGTTTTCGTGTACGACACGTTTGTTTGTGTTAAAAATTGTACCATATCCGACTGCTGTGTCAGTATATTGTGACTGATCATTACCACGGCGATTGTAAGGACTATTGTCAAAAGACAGTTTTTGTCCTGGACCGAAATTATCATGTGAAAACGGCGTGGAAAAGTTGTCATTTTGAAATTTGTGTTCAGAGAAAATATCTCTGTTTACGGTCACGAAAGCGTCTGGATTCTCAGAATTAGATCTGGAATTTTCACGGATTACAGAAGGAGCCGATATGACTGGCCTGTGTGTTGGGACTTCATTAGCATTTCGGACAACAAAGGGTGTAAGTGTGTGTTGTGACTCGTTTGTCGTGTTCATGATTTGTTTATGTTCTTGCATAGGATTTTCCATGCACGGTTCTGTTTGGATTTCATTTATTTCTGATTCAGGTAAGTGCTCATTTTGTACTACAATATCTAAATTTTCTTGAACCTGATTGCAATAAGGCATTGGCAACGAATTAAATTCGTTTTGATCAGCGGCACTGGACGGAACTTTGTTTCCGTTTTCCCAGCTACTTCCACGAAACAGATTGTTCAACCCTTGCCCAAGATTTGAGAAAATCTTCTTGGCGGAGGACATTTCCTTGATAATTCAATCAATTTCTTACAAGAAACAACCAAAATATCCCGTCGGCGAGCCCCCAATGTAACGGGAATTAGAATTTCCCCGAGTTCTCGGAATATTTGGCCCTAAACACAAGCGGTAAAGTTCAGATAATTTATTAAAAGAGACGTAATATTGTCATAAATTACATGTACATATTGCAATCAGGCTCTTATTGTTTCAATAATAATGTTATCTCACCTAAAGAAGTGATTTGATCAACAATTTGGACAGAATAAAGCTTCCGTTTCAAGTTCCAAAGCCAAAAGTACCGTTCGTTCTGACGTCACTCAAACTAGCTGTCCCGGCACGCGCCGGGACAACCTGTCCACCGGGACACGACTTCAGGTGGTCCCGGCCGGGACCACCGGAAGGAACTGACGATCCCGGGAGTCAACACGGTTATAAGAAACCGTCTATTGACTAAAACAGCGATCTATGTAGAAATCAACAAGAACAATAATATTAGTCAACAATAAACCAAAACCATCACAAAAGTAAATCGAGTTCAAAATAAGTTAACGTTAAAATTTAACAACATGACTTACAGCAAAATAGTTTTCAGTAAAATAAAAGAGTAGGTTAAGCTTCACGTTGTTTTTTAGAATTAAGGAAAAGGCCAAAATAAACGCCAAATAGTTGCCAACATAAAAAATTAAGGTATTACTACCATATTAGCTTAGTACCAGCTATGTTATACTAGTAGAGTCACTTGGTCAGAGAGGCCCGCGAGGTGGAGAAGTGGACTGATTGCCAGCCAGCTCCTAGTAGTAGTTTTACATGTACCCGTACAATATACCTATAAGTCGGATTATACAATTTTGGCCCCTTGTTTTCTACAATCAAAAGAGACAGAACCTTTGTTTCCGTAGGAATCGAAAAAAATCATGGAAATTGGTTGACAGAAGTACTATGAATAAAAAACAATGAGTGTACCGACTGACAATGACATCAACGATAGATAAATGGATTATGTCTGCATTTTTTTTTCTCTCAGTCACATGAAATGTATAAGTACATGATAATATTTTATAGATAATAAACCACAGTTAACTTGATTTTATAATATCATCCCCTGATGAGGATACTTCAATGCATATAGGGGTGACATTTGTCAAAAATGTCATGCATAAGTCACAAAGGTTAATCCCCTAAAGATTTCAAAAATGATTGATTGATTGATTGAATGGTGCTTAACGTCCAGTGGCAAATATTTCATGCATATTCAGGACGAGAGCATAT
>JARWCS010000042.1:186049-198971 GCA_034783895.1 Geukensia demissa | reverse complement strand
GATAAGATACCGTATAAAAACTAGTAAGCGCTCCCTCTTTCTTTTCTCACTTCATTTCTTAAATGACAAGACAGACATTTAAAATATAGGGAAAGGAAACCAAATATTTAAACTTCCGGATTTTGTAATTCTCCCTGTGCTCGGGACAAAAGGGACATAATTTTCACCTCCCTAAACGAACCCCATTAATGCAGAACACGTTATTTTATCGGTCTGTTATATTTTGCATATATGGTATATAAATCACATTAAACCACTACAAAACTCACAGCAAAATGTAAAAAATCGTGCACTCTACTTATATGTTTAAATGGTCGACAGACTAAACGATGAATATTATCTTTCACACATACTTCACTAAGATTTCTTAGAACGTTTATCCCTCATGAAAATTAATGTTGTATTATGAATGTTAAATGCAAAAAACCTAAAAATTCTAAAATCTTTAAAAAAAAATATATAAATGAACATGTGGTTATAGTTTTGTATGCAGCGCATGTTAATGAAATCGACAATGTGCGTTGTAACTAGTTCTGATCCTTAAAGTTGAAAACAACTAATAATGCTGTAATGTCAGACAACAAATATACGTGTTACCGGTTAATTCTTATCCTATTCTTTTACCTTTTGCAAAAATTGCTATGACCAAGCATAAATTATAACATTTTTTTGCCCCCCGCAAAAAAAAAAAATTACGGCATCGTGATTTTGAGAACCGACGATAGCAACTTTAACTTACATTAATTGCCATCTTTTACAGTTTTTTTATTTATGAATTGGATTCCTGAAATGATTTCAAATTACACATTACAGATTATTTCTTGGCATCGGAATATCAGTAATTGAAAAGGCAAAAACCCTATCTTCTATTTTGATGTAACCGGAAAACACAAATTTTTGTCTAATGTTGCAGTAAAATTTGATGTACGATTTTAAGAACTGCTTCGTTTTTGGACGTAAACTTGGCAAATATTTCTACTTTTCATGTTTAGTACAAAATTAACCTCCCCACAAAATAAATACTGGAGTATCAGATGTTTCCATTGATGATGTTATGAAATTTTGAAATTAAATTATTTCCAAGAACTCCATGATAAAACTAAAAAAAATGTTTGAGAACACAATAATAGAGTGAACACATTCCTGAACACTTCTTCTCCATAAAGTAAATAACAACAAAATATCAACAATAATAAAAATATAAAAAAACAAAACTAAAAAATATTGTTCTGGTCTCCTTATAAACGTGGACGTATATTGGACGGCAATATGATAATATTTTTACATGTCATCTGTTTTCACTTAGTGAAATTATTTTTTGTTAATACCAGAAATGCGAATTTCAATTATGAAAATATATGACATTTTAAGTGGAACATTTGCTGAAAATGTTACAATAAGCCGAAAACAAGATTTTGAATTTTGTCTAAAAACAGACGATCTTTTAATATCACAGAAAGCTGTAATATATCATAAATAATTATTCCCCCTGATAACGAGACTTACGTCCATGAGCCACCTGGTGGCGTTAAACAAAAAACACATGGACGTTGGTTACAGACATTTAAATCCCAGAGTTTTTAACAAATTATTTGATTTTTATAAATAAATAAATAACAAATATAAACAATGTTCACCTGAAAAAGAACACAAATAAACGTTATGTCATAGATTTATGTTCACAAAATTCTTTCATATTATTCAAAACAGTTAATGAATCCTTTAAAATTTGATTTGTCTCTGTCAATTCTTTTCTAAACTGGGCAAACCCATCAGCACTAGTGTCGTGTCTCCGAATATTTTTGTATGCATTTTCTGCCATTTGTAAAAATTGTCTCTCCATTATTGCACAAGAGCAATTTTCCGGTCTCGTTTCCAATTCAGCTCGCCTTAGTTGAGTTTTTAAACCACTGACGTCGTTTTCTAGCTGTTTCAGATAGTTCAAATTCATCTGTCTTTTTAAATCTGTAATAATTTAATGTCTTTAATATATTTCATGCATCGTAATTGCACAGAAACAGCAAAATATAAACAAGAACAAATGCATTACGCAAAAGTCGTTTTATATCGACCACGTGACTTGTGACGGCTATTGCATTGCAATACAATGCAATATGTTGCAAAAATAACTAAGATCCTTTCTCAACATAATTGTTTCATTAAAGGATAAAGTCTCATTAAGGTAGAGTATTGGATCATTTGATCCTACTGTTGGTAAAACTGTTCTCTACCGAAAGGGTGTGTTACAAGGCCAGCAATATCTTAACTGTTAAAACTATTCCGCGATTTGGCATTTGTCTTTGAACAACTTTAACATATTTGGCTCGTAATTATATATTACCTGTTCTTCGTTTCTTCGTTGTTCTTTCTTCACAACCACAATCGCATTCAGATCTTTCAGAGGTTTTTCTTTTTCTTTTAGTTAATTCTCCGAGGATTTGCGAAAGAAGAGCTGTTGATTCAGGATCCCTGAGACGCTCTGCCAGTTCATCGGATTCTTCGTAATCAAAACGCTGACTTGATGGTGAGTATCTTGGCGAATACTGATTCCGTTGGATATATAAATCTGCAATGAAAGTGGTTGTTTTTACAAAATTAATATATAAGAAATAATTATCCTGGAGGAAAATAATCTTTGTGACCACATTATCATAAAGCGTTGAAAAGTTTGCTTTCTTCATAACTTTAAAATATTGAATGAAAAACAAGATTAGATGCCCCTTTAAAAATTGGACTTTTGTTTTAAGTTTGTTATGAATGAATGAATTGTAAGGATATTTATTCTCAAAGACTTGTATAACTACCTATAATGTATAAAAATTTAAACAAATCTTACCTTCTTGTCTTCGAGGTTGTCCGTCGAACATTAGTTGTTTTCGAACTCCTCGTCGGTCATCTACATAATCTGCTGGATAATCAGGTATTATTCGTACAGGTGAAGATCGATTTATACTTTCTCGCAGATACGGAGATAATTGATCCGAATTTGATTCAGTTTTATGTGCACTTCCTGTCATTGATCGTCTTTGTAAAGGTGGTGCTTGCAAAATTGGCACTTGTTTTACAGGTGTCCTTTCAAGATACTCCTGATGTTCCAGCCGACTCCGAGGTGATGGACATCGTTTTTGAGGAGTTCTATCTACTCTTGGCAACTGCAGATAATGATCCAGCCGTGGAGATGAAGGAGGTCTGACAAAGCATGATTCCGGAGACCGATTGAGTACCTGAAAATAGCATAATCAAATAGTCATAACAATGTTTATTGTCGGTACCGATTGAATATCAATACCAAACTTTATTAAACACCTGTATCGATCACACTTTAACGGCTTTTAACACTGGCAATTATCACGTCTACGGAATATTTCTTTCTATTGGAAGAGGCTCGAGTAGGGTTTGTTCTAAATACTTTCTATAAAGATGAACACGTTTTGAGTGATACTGACCATTAAGTACTTTTATGTGAAAATAAAGAGTGTGCCGTTTTCAAATTCCACATGTTTCTTGCCTGTTGAAGTAACTTGTGTTCAGAGACCGAGTTCTCTGAGCCGATATTGTCCTTTGAAAGTAATATAGTTGTGTTAATTGTCATTGATTTCAGGTGTATGAAATCGAATTTTTGAAAGAAAAGTGATAATATCCATTAGCAGAACAGAAAATCGACAGGTGATACCAGGGTATTGTGAAACTGTCCAACAGTTATCTTCTGTATTAAATCTAATTCATCGCAAGTGAAATATATTTGTAATGTTTTGATCAATGTTTGGCTACAAAACCATTGTTTGAGCTTTGTAGTTATGAATTGCCTTTCAGGAACACGTTTCTCACGGTCAACAATTAGCATACCGTAAAGGTAAAATGAGAAATTCCAAATTTTGCACAAATGCGTTTCTGGATTGTACGTCTTGAGCAAGGTTGTACCCTTACCAATAATACAATTACAAAAAAATCTTTTCCTTTAATTAAATGTATGCTTATGAAACCTGCAAAGTAGTTCTAGACAGATGACAGCCATGAAGGTAATACCCAAATGACCATAAAACAATAATGGCGGATACGATCTAAGTGTGTTTCTTCATAGGAAAATGTTTGCAGAACCTTTCAGTAAGCAAGCAATTAATAGTACAATAATTTTCTCAACATGCTTACCATGTGTCTTTGTTGTTCCATTATGCTTGAGCTACATGTAGAAGACTTCGAAGACGTATCGGGCGAAACTGGAGGCGACCTTGGCTTTAGTCGCTCTGGAATCATCCAATCCGAGTTATCGCCAAATAGATGACAGTTATCAGGTTCTGAATGCGGAGAAAAGCTGACTCTGTCCAAATGTTTCCTTGGTGACGAAGCACCATATGTGTCGGTGTATTCTTGAAGCTGTGGTGGATATTTGAATACCGTGTCGTCCGCATGTTTTGATCGCGGAGTGGATGGTGATTCCGACAGACTCGATTTCGGAGTGATTGGAATGTCACATGTTTTTCGTGGGGTTGATGGTGATTCTAAAAGCCTCGATTTTGTTGACAGTTCACATGGTGGATTTCTAAAACAGTCCTCAACCTCTGTGTCGTCTTTCTTTTCTTCCTGTATGAATTTGTAGTCTCTTAATTTTTCAAGAATGTCTTTTGGTAGCGAATCAAGCGAGACTAGCATAGAATTTTGTTTCTTTTCCATTGATTGCATTCTCTGATTTTTCTTTAGTTCATACTAAAATAAAAAGAGAATATATTATGTATATACCATTATATACTACTGATTTTTAAACAGAACCACTGGTTTTTAAAAGAACATACACATATTCTATTATATGTATACATTTACTTGCGTCCTCTATATCGTATTAAACCTAATTGATAAGATACCATCTTAATGTTTAATTTAAATTTTTAATTACTTAAAATACCTTTAACAGGTGCCCGTTTTCAATTAAGGCCTTACGTTTCGCCAGAATTTATGTCCATGACCGTTTTTTGTCTAGAGATTAGAATGACTAATATATAGTCAGCAAAATGTTTATATAGTTTACCTGAGTCCGGCTCGTGTCGGTCTGACGAACAATTCTATATCCTTGTTGCTTTACGGATGAAAACAGATACTATTGAATTTCGCAAACCTTTTATCTGCCATCCATCTTTTAACGGTAACACTAATACAGGTATACAATTTAAAATATTCATAATCATTTAAATGTTTGGCCAGGTGAGCACATCTAAATACCAGTAATTAAATAGAATTTATTTGTTTCATGCTGCTGGTGAGAGATTATTAGAGTTTTAGATACTACTGTAGATCTAGAATTGAATCGTCTGAATGGCCAGAACCATCATTATTCGGATGACAGTATCAATTATGCAAGGTGCTTTTAGGAAAAAATCGTTATTTCCGATGTTTGTAATATTTAAATATATTGAGCTGATACATTCAATTAGCGGTTCTGGAGATAAAATGCTGCATGTAAATGTGAAATTTCTCCTAGTTTTAAGATCATGTTTAGTCGTTTTTTTTCTCTTTTTTCTTTTGGTTTTGTCAAAGTTACACTTTAATATTTCACAGATTGTCCATTGGCTAAACACGGCATAATCTCTAGGTGCAAAACATTCATTTAATAACAAATAAAACCATCATGCGATTTGTAACCTTGAAAAAACGGCTGGTAATTTTCTACTCAAATGCACTGAAGTGCAAAGATTGTGGTGCAGTCACAGTATGCATTATATCAGTTCATCTTATTTCGGATTTATTTGACAGTTTGACAAAATGTGCAACAATTCAGTATAATAAAATTCGATAAAATCACGATCTATTGAAATTCGACATTATACAACTTAATCAACATTTTTCCATAAATTATTTGGTTTCTGATAAAATTGATTTATTTTGGGGATAAGTAATCACGGTTTTATCTACACCAAACGACCGTGAAACTTATCTTGCAATCATTTGCACAGGACAAAATGTAGCAATATTTAACTCAATACATTTCTAACAATTTTATCTTTTTTCTATTCTTTCCTACCCGATATTTATTTCTGAATCCAAACAAGGGTCAAACGTCAGATGCTTTAACGGTCCTAATTAAATAAAGCGGAGTTAATAGACAACCTTGCTGAATTGAATCTGCTACATAGAACAAAAGACGTCTTATCATTATTGAGTATTGATAACAAGTTTTCATATCAGATTACTTTAAAAACAGCATAACTAAGAGATTTTGTCACCTATGTATTCAGTATCTCATGAGATTTATAAAAATATGTAAAATTACTGAGAAAATGTTAAACAGCGAGCTTCCCAGGAGTTTTTTGTTTAGATTTAAATAATATTTAAGATGTACATTGAAATTTTTTGTTTCCTTATCTGGATGTTGAATTAATTAGCTACCCTAGAAGATGCTTTGGATTTTTTCCCACAACGTGAAACAATGAAGATATTTTGTTTGTAAACTTCGTCATCAATGTTAAACTCTGCTGTCAGACTTAGACGATTTTAAACGCATTACAAACCAAATCAGAAAAATGGTCCGGTGAAAATACAATTTTTATAAAAATCATTTGATATCTTTATAATTATATCAAAATGTAATAGCTACTAAACTCTTTTGAATTTTTATGAATATTAAAGACGAATCTTAAAGCTGTACAAAATCGTATTTCAAATATCAATGAAAGAAAATGTGAATAAAAATTCCATTTTTTCATATGATTACAAAAGCGATTGAATTACAAAATATTTAGAAGAATTTTATTTACACTGATGGCTTTTAAACTGTAATGTATTCTTTATATTCCGTGATAAACCGTTATACAAGCAAACATTTGCTTTTCACAAGAACGCATGGGAAAAGACGTCGCCCTTTGGAGCTCCAATGAAGCATGTGAAATATTACCGTAGGTCTATTCTTAAAAGTTTGATGAAATCATAAGCTATCTTAAATTTCTTTCTGTAAATAATGAAAGTATTCATAGGGGTATGTCGGATTAAAAATGTGTAATGCCACGTTATACATGCCATCCGTATACCTATAGTATAGATTACCTGTAAAAAAGCCAGTTTTAAATAATAAACTAGGTGATTGTGCTGGCAAATACAATGGATAGATGAACTGAAACCATTTATTTATAAAATATTAACCACATTTTAAATTCATTCATAGAACCACTTTCAATGTGACTTTTGTTCTATCAGCAGTAGTGAAAAGAATGAAATCGAGTATCGCTTAAGTGACCATTGTATGATGTTAAAAGGCTTATTGTAAATTTAAATTGCATGAAAGATAGCTCCTTGTGAAAACTATGGTATACTGTTGTTGTAATTAATGGGTTTATTGATTTAAAAATGAAATCGGAAACAAAACAATTATGCACCACAAGCATATACTGTGCCGAAACAAACATTTAAAAAATCTATTTGTTAAAATAATATTTATTTTGATCTTATCAAAGGCAATAAACATAAAATTTCAATTTTTATACAAACATTTAAAGTGCTGGCTTTATTTGCACAGAGTCCGTACAACACATTTATTAAGGGAACTGATTACATGTAGAAGACTTGGTGAAAAATCTTGATTTTTTGTTAAAACTAGACATAATAAATAAGATTTGGTGTGCTTGAAGCGTTGAAAAGTACAAACACTCATTAAATCTACCGATTGAACTTCAATACTTTCACTGGGTTTTGAAAAGCATTTAAATTTAAAAAGAGATTGCGTAACTAGAGGTTAGTATGAATATGAATAGGGTAGATTTCTGTTCTGCTTTGTCGTCACGATTTGTCTTATTATGATGGGTGACTTTAATATCCGTCCTTCGTGCGGCTCTTTAAAGTGAATATTCAATAATCTCTGTTATCATTACGTCAGTTCATTATAAAAATTTCTGCTGATTTTAATACAAAATATGCATTAATTTTTTATTGCATTATATAGGGCGAGTTTTCAAAACGACAAACGGCGTTGGCCATGCAAGTGCAAATGAAGAAAACGTGTACTTTATAAATCGCACTAATAATTAAAACTTTTGAATGCACAGCACTGAATTCCTTGATCGGTTTATACTATTTTATTTCTTAAACAGCAATGTTATTTGGGCACAAGTTATAAAACTTACAACTACCCGCTGCCTGTAAATGTACAGAAAAAAACGCTAACATGCACAAAACCCGTTTTCCCCTTATTCGGTCAAAAATCACAGACGAATTTTATAGGAATTTACAACATGGAGCTTCAGTGAACATACTTTCAGAGCGACATTTTCGAAATATGTCATTGCCGAGAAAGTATTTTTGCAGCAATGCATTCTAATTTAAAAATAGGATATGTGGCATGATTGTCCATGAGACAGCCATCCACCAAATGACAGTCGAATTTAAACATCTACAGGTCCCATTACGGCCTTCAACACATAAAGCAAGTTCATTCAAGATATTGAATGTATACATAATTTATGTAATAGGCAGGAAGATCAAACACGCACAGGTGCAAATTCTGTATTACTTTTGAAATTATGCGTGAAATCATTTCTTTTTTCAGACTATTATACTTGTAAAGACATGTTATATTAATTCTCTTCCTGGTTCTCTTTTTAATTTTCTTTACCGTCCCGTTTAACAGGATTGCATGAGAAGACGGTATTTGTATCGTACTATCAGCATTATAGGACTACTACGGGCACCTGTCGGCTTCAGAGCATGTATGGACTTCGCACGCCATGGAAAACGGAGGGTATCAATGCATGTAAACAGAATACCAGATTATCATACAATATTTAGTGTCCCTCTTTTAATTTGCCCTTTAAAATTATTTTATCCTTTTTTGTATTGATAGTCTGAATTAGTTTTTTTTTTTGTTTAAACGAGTAGGCAATCGTTTTAGTATTTTGCTGACTTTTCAAAAACGGGAACAAACTCCTAACTCAGATTAAAATACCAACACGCTCCACAACTTCTCCAATATCAATAAATTACGTGAAAATAGTGTCAAGACACGTTTATCGATGTTCGTCTCTATTTAACTAAACTCATTTTCGCTATGGACAACGTAATTTGTCATTTTAAAGGTAAAATTTAAACCCCAGTTAAAATCAATGGAGTTTGACAGTTTCTATTGGCAGTTTACTATAGCACTATAAAGCACACTCGCTGTCTTCTTATCAACATAGGTAACATCATAAATATGTCTACAGCAGTTTTACAAGTTTGATCAATTTTAGCTTAACAAATATTCTTATCAATGAGTTCTCAAGATACGATTATGAGGAATTTTCCTGATATATATCCATATAAATCTATTACGATGCATAAATTATATTAAAAGATTGGACATAGAAAAAACATCTCTGGATTGACAACGATCAAAATGCAAAGAAATTGCAACCTATTTCTTTCGTCAATACCGTCCAACAAATTTGACGAAAATTGCTTTTCTAGTAAGAAAAATTGACATTTCATTCATTATGCAATGATTTGTGATAATTATTGTGAAAAATGGAGTAATAATTTAATCGTTATTTTAAACTAAAATGTTGTGAGATTTTAACCCTTCATATATCAAAGCAACTTATTTAAAGGTACGACGAGGCGTTACGATTGGACATTTAATACAACAATTTATGTCCCAGCATCCAACATTTATCTACCTTTAATTAAGTCGTTGACAGGTAATTTTCTCAACTTTCTTTACATTACACCTTGTTATATTTATCAGTCACAATTATGTTACAATTCTATTTAAATGTTGGAAAATAAATGTCACTTGTAATAAAGGGAGGCATAATGAGCTACCTTACCGCAGTCCACGCCGCGTGAGCATTTTAATTTTCAATGCAAAACTATTAAGTTTTACTTTTTGCAACAACAAAAAAAAATAAACAGAATATTTTCTGATAATATTTATTATATTGCGTTAAAATTTGTTTTCTGTGTTTAATCATCGTGTGAATTTTTAATGTGACATTCTCACCTCAGTATTTACCAAAAAATTAAAATTCGGACATAGCATAATTAAAGGCATGATATCTGATCCGATATTATTGCTAACATGTCAGTTTATAAAACAAGCTTTGCGTTTATAATGGTTATATGGTAACGGTAAATCCATAAAAGTGCTTTACGTGCAGTTAAATGTGGTTTTTAAAAATTAATTATGTAAGATATGAAACGTGTCATTTTGGCATATATGCCATATTCTTTCATTTGCATACTATTAAATTATCAAGTTAATTAATTCGTATTAATGAATTAATAATATTTTTGCAAAAAGGCTTACCTTTAAAATAAAACTTCATTTTTTGTCTTTTTCACTTCACAAACACTGTTAAATAAATCCTTAATCGATAATAATATTTTGTCATTTTCTCGTCAGTGAGGCAAGCATTAATGAATTCTCAGGTAAGTCTAACGGTATATATTGCTTTTATCTTTAAATTCAAAAGTTTGCACCTGAATTCAATGTCAACAAAGCTTTTTACTATAACCACGTGGTCACCTTTGACCTTAGCGTTCTATATAGATTTAAAACGTTTACCTGGTAATCGAATCTGTCAATCAGACGTTTGTCAATTGCCGCCTAGCACGCCCTAAAACAAGGTAAGCACGCCCTCGGGATCACCCACAGGTTGGGAATCCCACGGTGACATGGTCGGAGAGTAGTTAAATATACCAGTGTTTACCTTTAGCTGAATGATTGGAATTTCAATGAGTTAATTTTTTAGATTTGCATAAACCGTTAAGTGGTTCAACATTTATCTTCACAATGATATGCAAAAATAAATGATAACAAATCATATTTTAAAGCGTGATGCAACTTGTTTGCCTAATAAACATTGATTTCAAGTTCAATTGCATAAAAAGTGTTGAAAGTAAAAAAAAATAATCGTTAATCATGTACGCGCTAGATCTTGTTACTATCTATACTACTCCGAGTTCTTAAACCAAATTTTTTACTCATCAATATAATCACCTAACAAGTGAAATAATGCATCAACAAATGAATAGCATAAACTGCAGTGTGAACAGCTGAAATGTACCCCAAGATCTGCGTGACCACCTAACATAGCACCTTACAATGCATGAAAACCTAATCGTGAATCTGACAAGGCATGAAAACCTAACTTTGCATCTTACAAGTCATGAACACCTAACAGCGCATCTGATAAGACATTAATACATAACAGTGTATATGACAAGGCATGAACACCAATTATTGCATATGACAAGGAATGAACACCAGTAATTGCATATGACAAGGCAGGAACACAGAACAGTGCTTGAACACCTAAGTTACATCTGACAAGACATGAACGCCTAACAGTTCATCTGACAAGGCATGAACAGAAATTATTTAATCTGACAAGTCATGAACAGTGCATCTGACAAAGCATGAACACTTAACAGTTCATCTGACAAGCCTTGAACACCTAACAGTTCATCCATCTGACAAGCCATGAACACCTAACATTGCAACTGATAAGACATGAACACCTAAAAGTGCATCTGACAAGGCATGAACACCTAACAGTTCATCTGACAAGACATGAACATCTAACAGTTCATCTGACAAGACATGAAAACCTAACCGTGTATCTGACAAGACATGAACACCTAACAGTGCATCTGACAAGGCATGAACACCTAACCGTGTATCTGACAAGGCATGAACACCTAACCGTGTATCTGACAAGGCATGAACACCTAACAGTGCATCTGACAAGACCAGGACACCTAACAGTGCATCTGACAACTGAAAACTTAAGCTGGAGTAACACGAACCCTACAAAAACCAGGGTGAGTTCAGGTGCTCCGGAAGACATTAACTTCAGCAAATTATAGCAGGAGCGACACGAACAACTAAAACAAAATTCAGGAGAATAACACGAACAATTTGCGGATAAAACATGAAGCTCTTACTCTAGAACGACTTGCACCAGTTATGTTTACGTCCTACGAAGCAATTTAATGCTCTCATGCAGTCGGACGTTATACTTGTTATAAGTAATTCTTATTTATAAAACGTCATGTACTGCCAACGAAGAACCGACTGATGATATCATGTATAATGTAAACTGGTAATGCATAAGGCTGAGATAAGTCAAGTACTGTTTACTTTATTTTTTCATAAAAGAGCCGATTAAAATAAGTCTTAAATCCTATGCACATATTTCTGAGCGCATTCGATTTTTTATTGCGATGTTTTATCATGTTTGTTTGTCCAAATTACCAAGTTTACAATAAAAACTCCCGGTCGCACGCACATTCTCGCGGTACAGTCAACAAAGAAATACCACTTCAATATCTTTTAAATTATAAAAACCAAACAAAAACGGATCAATTTAACGCGTGTGGAGAGAAAGTTTCAATATTATTCCAGAACGATGGAATGTCAAGATATGGAAAACGAGGTGAAAATTAGAAGTTAATCCATTGTAACAACAAGTTGGCGTGTAATTAGCGCGACGTGATAAGCCTTATACAATAGTTTTAAGGGCCTTGATGTTTAACATGGTATTTTTCATAATATTTGACAATTTGTTGATCAGTGATCGATACCGGTTTCGATCAATGGAGGTTCCCTGCAGGATACGTAATAACATAGTAAGATCAATTTGAAAATAATTAAATTTGAAATTAATCCGTTAATATTGTAATTTTGCGACATGTTTGGATATGCCGACGGCTTTGTGCACGATTCTCCAATATTTACTAATTTGACTTTAACATCAAACATCAACTATTACAAAAAGTCACAAAATCCCATGGTTTTGATGAATAATTTTTGTCTTTTTTATTCGTTTAGTTTAATGGCAAGCTACAAGCGTTTAAATGTGTATTGGTATTTGTCGCGTTCATTTTAAAAATGAATGATAATGAAAATGCAAATGTGACGTAAAGAAATTTAAACTGCAGGCTTAATATCACAAATATCACAAAA
>JARWCS010000042.1:92212-102831 GCA_034783895.1 Geukensia demissa | reverse complement strand
GATGCGTGTGTTTACTTCAACTGAACAGCTCTGAATGACTTAAATCAAAAGGAGTCAGAATCTGTCAGGATCTGTCAGAATCTGTCAAAATCTGTCACAAACTGTTCTAGCTAGAAACGTTTCAGCTAAAAAAACTCTTCTAGCTGGAACAGTTTCTGACAGAGGGGTGTCCAGACCCTGGACAGATTCTGACAGGTTTTCTAGAATCCTGACAGGGTTTGATAGAGGCTGTCCAGGGTCTGGACAGTTCCTGACAGATTTGAACTGTTCTATGACAGCTAAATCTGACAGATTGCAGATTGGAAGAGAGGTTAGATGTGATCGTAACTGTATACTCGGATGACACAGTGATTACATGGTATACAGGGAACTCGGACGTTTTCCCCTAGAAATTGTTATTAAGCTGAGAATGGTAATGTTTTGGAATAACATTTTGTTAAATAGAAACAAGATTTCTAGTATTTTATACAGTCTCATGTTAAAACTTCACGGGGGTAGTCAAAATCCATCGATTTTTAAGTGGATTTCTTATATGAAATCAATTTTTGATGAAACGGAACTTAGGTATATTTGAAGATTTAAATTCATCCTTAAAACTACAGTTAAACAAAAAACTTGTTGATCACTATATTCAAAACTGGTTTTTACAGATAAACAACTCATCAAGAGGTGAATTTTATGGGTCATTTAAAACAGAGTTTAAGTTTGAACCGTTTTTAATAAGAATTTTTTTCAACATATAGAATCTACATTTGTAAATTTAGATGTGCAAACATTAAATTTCCTGTTGAAACCGGTAGATGGTTAAACATCCGGAGACAAAATAGAAAGTGTAATCTATGTTATACTGACAGCATCGGAAATGAACTTCATTATTTATTTATTTGTGAACATCCTCAAATTATGGAATTTCCCATAAAACACACTACGAGCTTTTATATTTCGAACCCCACAGAAACCAAAATGTAAAATGTTATCATTATGTAATGTTCATCTATATCCAAACGTTGGTCTTTTTATTAAAAATATTATTAATCTTTTGCAACTTTAATGTACTTACACTGAATAGCTTTATTAATCATGTTTATTTTATAGCAACGTGGTGATATTATAAACATACTGAAAACCAATCAAAATTGATAAAAAATAAAAAATAACTATCTCTTAGTCGCTCTTACCAAAAACTAATACCAACCTTTACGTAGTACAAAAAATAAATGTCTCCAAATATTAAAAAAATCGGTTTACTGAAAAGTAAGTTATTGTGTGGAAAGCTATACGTTCACAGACTTACAACAACGTCGAATCGGTAATCTTCGGCCTGAAAGGGTGATATTTTCAGAGTTCGGCAATGTTCGGTCTCAGAAGGTGATATTTTCGTTGCTACGTTAAAAATATCACCCGTTGCTAGGGATGGGCGGAGCAAAACAAAAACACTGCAAAATACCACCTCCTGAAGAACCAATGAAATAACTGGCTTACATAAGAAATTTGTATAAAGTATAATAAATATAAATAACGTAAACATTGGAGCCTACATTTCCGCATGCGACCAATCAAAATTGGAATTTCGACTCCCATTGAATTCAATGTTATATCTGTTAAGGGTAGTAAACGGAAAACATGGAACACTTTTCAAAATGAAATACTATTACCCCCGAACTTTATCCTATTTTTATTCCGTTGAATGAACCTTCTAATAAGCAAACTCTCGACTTTATAATACTACCTTGGTTCCTGCTCTCGGATAAGATGCACTTTTGATATTTTTTCCAAATTTCATTTCAAAGGTGAAAGTTATTGTGCCATCTTTTATCAATTTAACATACGTATCTTATTTATTTTATATCACTATTTTTTTATTCTCCTTGAAATATATGAAATATAAACTACCTCTTGATCATAACACAGTCACCATTGTTGGATTCATTCAGAAATTGATTTACAATAGAAAGTAATCATAAACATATCATTGTTGATGATCCTGAATCATTAGAATATTCAATATGTTACAGAGCAAACATCAACAATAGTAAGATCTAATTTTATTATCACAAATATCAATAAATTCTCAACTTCTGAATGTCGTAACCGAACGGAGAACGATTTACGATAACGGTTTACGACATTCCGACCCATTACATGCAGATGTTCCCGTACTTACGCAGTAATTACATCGCTGATTTACAATTTCATTGAAAGAAGCGTGTGTCGACGGAAATTAATGTCAGACAAATATTTATATTTTTTGTTTCTTTGATATTCTTGAAATATACCACCATAACTGTCACCGAGTTATTGCATTTTAGCGTGAGGTCGCAACTGGTGCCCGTTTAATATTGTGCAAATCAGCGTTCAATGCAGCATGCTCCGCCCTATACAAGAATACAAGAATACAAGAATTTTATTAAACCAATTAAGGACCCACAGGGGGCAATTACATATAACATGCATAATTTTTGAGACAAACAAGATATCACATAGTCCAATCACAAGGTATTAAACATGTATGAGCAAAAGAAGTAAAAGAAAGCTGAACAGTTGTGATAGTCATTCTATCAGTATATTATAAATATGCACAGTCTTAACCTTTCGGTGGACCCGGGAGGGAGGACACTATATAAATATACGTATTGTTTATTAACTGTTATATATTATGAATAACTGTTATATATTATGAATAAAATAGATAAGCTTCCACATTTCTAGATAAACTTCTGACAACATCCCTATTGCTGCCAAGCGGACACATGGAAATAATAGATATTCATTATTAAACATTATGAAACTAATCAATTTAAAGATACAAGATGTTTAAAGATTAAAAAGCGAAATTAACGAAGTTAAGAACTTCATAAAATTTATGTTTGTGCTTGTTGTCGCAGTTGTCTGTCGAAAGTATTATATAGAGGTTTGGTGAACATGTGAATTTTACTACCCAGTGAAAGGCTGCGTCTGACAATATGAAAGTTCCAACAATGAACTGTTTTTCTAAACTTCATTTTAACTCCACATAAGTCTCGGTTCGTCTCTGCTTCTGGTAAACGCACAACACTAACTTCTCAGTTCTATTAACTATTAGGTGCTGTAATTACTATGAAGACTTTCGTTGTTAACTTCCATACAAAATGATATGAAAATTCATCTATCAACTACTTTTGGATTCACCCGGTTAAAAATTCACTAGATGTTTTAGACAAACTAAAGTCTGTTCAAATTCCGTTTTCTACAATTGACAGTTATGAATTTTCTACTTTTATACCACTTAACCACATAAGCATATTAAGGAAAAGCTTTCATATCTAATCCATTGGTCATTCAAATCACATACTGTATGATGAAATAAATATAATTCATTCTTTAGCGATACATCCTATAACAAACACACCTTTTGGGGCTGCATCTGACATAATTACAGCGCTCGAATTCCTTCCCGATAATATTTATATAAGATTTAGTAACACGGTCTATCGACAGATATTTGGCATACCAATGGACACAACTTGCACTCCTCTAATTTCAGATTTATTTTTATATTGTTGTGAATCAAGTTTTGGCAAATTCAAAAAAGATACTTTGATTTTTCAGATATATGGATGATGTTTAATAATCCAGTGTTTCAAAAAAAGAAATTTATCCAAAACAACTTTGTTTTTCCTTTCCTATAGTTAACTTTCCCTTTCTTGATGGGGACGTGCCCTTGACCAAGCCCCTTCTGCTTGTTTACAATTTTTAACTAGTTTAATTTGCCCGTGTTTGCACTAAAGTTAATGATTTCAATGATCGCAGCCTACATCTTGCGGGGATACAGATATCACAAGCATTTCAAGAATTGTTACAAATTTTCTAACCGTTACAAAAATACGGCTGTAAATGCAGAATTTTGATACGACAAGGGATATCACATTCCACGTTCTATAAACACATTACATGTAAGTTTACACATTTAAAAATGCTTTCGTCTTCTTTGATTGCTTCCTTTGACCATTCTTGGGTTAGATCCCATTTTACTAGTTTAACCCCAACACATGTCTCAAATGCCTGTCCCAAGTCAGGAATTGTTGTCATAGTTTTGTCTTTGTGTTATATGTTTTGTTACATGAAATTTTTTAAAAATATTCAGATGGTAGCGGTATTTTTAGGTAAACAGTTTTCAGACCTTTTCACAAGGAATGATATTCCACCCTTGTCGTAGACCTTGCAGGGACCTCTAGATTTGTAAATTCCCCCTGTTTTCTTGTGAGTGGAGTGCAGTATTTTTGACATTCACCCCCTATCTTTACATTTTTAAAAATAAAATTATAGAATTTTTTTTTTATTTTAGGCGAATGGACTGACAAAATGATGGCAATAGTTCACATATATAGAAAAAGGAGATGTGGTATATGATTGTCTATGAGACCTTTAGGTTGCCCTAAGGCCTCGACACATATCAACACCGTGAGCAAGCTGTAAATGACCCCCAAAATTAAATGTGAAGATATCGGCCAAATAAGTATACAAAACAAGTAACACTTACACAAAAAAAACAACAACATCAACTGGGTTACAGATTCCTGGCTTTGGACAGGCACATAAATTATGATGCGTGGTTAAACATGTTTAATTATGAGTACTCATCCTTCCCTTATGGGACAGTGGTGTGACAAAACTACAAAATTGACCGTTTTGTCCAGTAGAATAAAATATACAAAGGAAAACGATAGTTCAGATTATGACAAAATTTCCCTCTTACGACAATGAATTTGTAGGTGCAGTGGCTAAACGGACAACAGAAACCTTGCCCCGGCCCTAAAGAAAAATTGTTCAAGTTTTTGTAATACATTTTGATACATTACAACTCCTTGTTTGAAAAAGCTGCCTTACCAAATATCAATATTTTTCAAGATCTTGGTGTGTAAACAATGGGACATAAATAGAATATGGACCTTAAATGACAGCTCATCGTTTATTATCTCTACAGAACTAATGTGACATATTTCAGAAGACATAATTGGAGCATTACATTTTCACCCTTTTGTAATAAGTAAGTCTTTTGAAATAACATTTGCGCCCTTTTAACTATTACATTTGCGCCTATTTTTCCATTGGGGCTATTTATATAATATAAATATATCAAATAAAATATAACGGATAAGTAACTGAAAATGTGATACGAAAATATAAAATCCCATTTTCAGAAGTTTTCTGGCATATATGTATGTAGGAATTGTTTCGTATTTGGTATGGCATGATATAGTATTGTCCTTTTAATGGCAAGTGTGATTTAATTTCCATTTTTTAAAACCACAGGAAAAGTATAGTTGTTCAAAATACTTCCAACCTGACAGATTGTAGACTAATTTTTTACAAAACAGTCCAAAATATTTAGAACAACTATATTTTCCCCTTGGTTTTAAAAAATGAAAATTAAATCACACTTGTTCGTGTTGTGTTTGCGTTAGGGCGAAAAGTATGTAAATCTACTGAATATATGTGCTGACGGAGGCTCATGTTTGCGTCTTATTGAATTTGAAACGACCGTGTAAAAAGCTATTAAATTAGCTCTCTTATATATAGATGACAGAATCGAATGCTTCAGATTCCATCCAGGACAAGCGTGATGGTGTAATGTTCAAAGATTAGGACTTTATATGGATATAAATACCACTCGCGGGAAATTGGTGCATATCTAAATGCGCGCAAATGTAATGAAAAAGGGGACAAATGTAATAAAAAGGGAAAATGTAATGAATAAAGGGCAAATGTAATAAATAATGGAAAATGTAATTAATAATTGACACAAATGTAGAAAAAATGTGAAAAATGTAATTAAAATAGTGGTGAAAATGTAATAAAAGGGGAAAATTGTAATAAAAGGGCACAGGTTTACATAAAAAAGGTGCAAATGAAATGTAATGAGCCGAAGAAAACATCCTTGTTTCAGTGTCTAGAGAAAAAATCTCGGGGGGTTGTGGTTGGTCAACATCAATATTTCATTGACAAAAAGTAATAAAAATGATAATCCTAAATGAAATTTTGATATGAAATGGACCTGAATTTTACAAAATTCGTGAAATCAACTTTAAAACTTTACCTGTCAGATATAGAAACTAAGAAAACATACAGGTTCATATTTAAGAGTTCATTGTCCTCGTTTCTACTGAGCTTAGATACTTTACTTGTGAAGCGGTAAATGGTTTTAATATATAAAATAGTGCCCCAAAACAAATATCTGTATTATTTCTACATGTTCTAATCATTTAAAAACTTACAGTGACCTCAAGATGTAGATAAGAATTTTTTTTCGTTGCTTTGACTACCTTGATATGAATTTATTAGGATTTTATTTTGTCTCATGCTCTCAACCTCTTAAATAAATATAAAATGTTTGTTAGAAATGAAGAAATCATATCAGAAAGCAACGTCTCGAGTTAACTCGAACCTCAACTTGAACTCGATTTATAATTCGAACGCTGACTAGAACTCTATCTCGAACTATCGAACTCGATTTATAACTCAAACACTAACTAGCACTCTATCTCAAACTCTAAATGTAACTTGAATTCTAATTTGAGATTGGTTAGTCGCAGCTTTAAGTGTTGATTTTCAAGCGGCTTTATTGTTCATTGTTGAAGGCCGTAATGGGACCTGTAGAAGTTTAGATTCGACTGTGATTTGCATGGACAATCATGCCATATCACCTATTTTTATATCATAAAACTATTCAAACTCCATATCCAGCGCAATATTTTCATAAGCGATCGTAATCTTTTCGTCATTTACGTTTCATATCCAATTTTACAGCTATTTTATAAGCCTCACCTGTGTGTAAATTAACACCTGAACGGGAGGTGGTCAATCAAATTTGTATAATAAATACTTGGGCGACAAAAACATCAAATAGCCGTGTCCCTTTACGCATATCACAAATCTCATCACCATTTTACCTATTCCGGTTTATGTCGTTTAAAAAGGCTTTTGTGTTTTTGATCGGATCATTCGAATGTACATTTGCTGCGGGCCATTAATTATTGTAATTTAATCTTACAACGTGTAATTTCATTGGTCATGGAAATTTTTATGCGATTTTAATGCAAGTCTATCTAAGTAATATATTGAAGCAGACAAAGGGCAAAGAATTTGATGACTATTAATACTTCACACTTTTGTTAGGTGATGGACATTAAATCTTTCAGTTCTTACAATTATTTATCAATAAATTAGGGCTAGAGGGAGAGTTTGTCGCCTTGACATTAACAGTTGAATAGTTGGAGCAGAAAGCCAGAAAACAATTTGGATTGAAATAGTTTTTGTCGTGAAACTAGTATGTCCATTTACAACACTCAGAAAATGTAAATATATACTCTTTCCTTAGCGGTTATTTTCTGAAGTTTTTTCTTGTCCAAGATGCCGGCCGCACCACATTGAAGCCTGTTACATAGGAAATAAGTTTGCAGCCGGTTGTGTACTATGAAAACGTTGCACTCGATTCACGTACAACGCGTACTCTACTGTTTGTCAATAACATGTCCGGGTAGGGGTGGGTCGGAATTGTTAATTCTCTCTGAGTGCTTCGGCTTCCTTCATCAATATAGTTCTTTAACAAAATATGACTGAACTATTTTTAAACGTGATAGAAACTTATCCCATATGCAAATCATTGAATTATGAATTATGAAATGGGACTTCAAACTTTTTTCAAGTTTTGTAAACTTGTTTTTCATGTTGCTTAGCAGGTTTAAGTTCCATATAAATGTTTATGAAACTGAAAAGATTTGGGGTAAATGTCAGATGGACTGTACTCTTAACCACACGAAAAACTAGAGGTCTCCGCAAAGACTTCAACAATTGGGGAATACCACTCCTTGCGAAAAGCTCTTAATCTTCCCAAAATAAAAAAAACTGTGAACGTAAAATTATACTACTCCTACCTGAATGTTATAAAAAAATGTACATGTTATAAACGTTTGACTTTTTAATTATTAGCCTGTATAAATATAAATGGACCGGTGTTCCAATAATAAAGAAGCAGTCGGAGTTCCAATGGACATAACTTGTGTAGATTTCCTTCTACAGTTCGTCTATTTACTTAGCTAAAACAGAAATTTTCCAAAGGCTTCTGAAAGGATAGAATAAGTAAATATTTCGACTTTCGTTCTTTGTTTTTAATCACTGCTAAAATAGGTAAGAATACATTCCATTCAATGATACATTACAACAGTACTCCGTGATGACAGGTCGGTTTGTTTTAAAACATTTTCATTTATTGATATATTTAAAACGGATCTGAAATGCCAAATTCCCAGATTAATACAAAACTATTTTCTGCTGGGTAGATCCTGCCTCTATACCGATTTTGACAATTATCATCCTTCCATACGCCTACAAATATATATCAGCATGCTGAACACTTCACTAAAACTCGCATCAAAATGTGCGTGTATCAAGAGTGGGCAGGATAAATCAAGGGATTCTCCCAACGTTTCATCAGTTTTCATTATTTTAAAGCACGTTTGAGATCATGTTAAGTCTTTCGGACATTTCTCAATAAAGATTTATATGATCTTTCATTTTACAAAAGACTTGATTCTTGTAAATGTCGAGGATCACGCGAAAAGTTCTCTTGAAAATTACATATTTCTGACTTCTTGATATATCCTGCTGGGACTATATTTAAAAATCCAGGCTCACATGATGATATTTTACAATATTTAGCTACTAAAACCCCGATAACACATACTTAACGGTTCATCACGAACTCGAATGCGGCTGTACTGAAAGTATTTGCCCGGAATGCCGATTTTCAGTTTAGTCTGCATTTGTTATTTTTGTTGGTCAAGTTTTTCTCTATTTTGAACAGTCGCATGATTGTTTTTCCCCATTGACCAACACCAAGTTCGGTTTTCTTCGAATATGTTATACTAAGAGTTTATAGCTTTCTTTAATGGGCAAAGTATTACAACCAGGTTTTAAAGAGTAGAATTCCACGAACTAAATATCACTTATTTCCAATTAGTTCGAACATACTGGCCAACAACAAAATTGTATAATTGTGACTTAAGTTTGCCCTGTTCCGAAAAATAATATTGTCAAGCGCTATTCATTCATGATTTGGTAGACCTTGGGTCGTCTGTCTTTGCTTAGGGTGTTTATAGATAGTTTGAGTGATTTGTTTGTTTGTTTGTTTGATTGGGGTTTAACGCCACTTTCAACAATATTTCAGTCATATGCGGCGGCCAGTTTTACTGGTGGAGGAGGCCGGAGTACCCGGAGAGAACCACCGACCTTGGGCAGGTAACTGATAAACCTTATATCACGTGCGATGCGAGTTAAACTCAACCCGTTTTTTGTATGGTACAACGTTAGGCGAGAACTCACGCCGTATAGGTGATAGGCTACAGACTTGTAAGTTTAAATCAACAATCCACTCGGCCACCAAGACCCCTTTGAGTGATTTGGAAACGAAAACGAAATAAAAATACTAATGACAAGTCTCATATTTTGTAATATAACTACAACTCTTTTTTATCAGCAATGTCAACATATTTAAATGTATGTATCCCCTCTTGTATGTTAGAATTTGACATTTTAAGCAGAATTCTGGATGCAAGGCATGGAACGCGCTATCAGTAAGAAAAGCATTTTCAATTAATGGCTTAAATTGTGAGCATACGCAAGAAGTTTTTAAAATAAAAAAATGAGCAAATCATACGCCAAATTCTGGCGGATTTTAGTGCGGAATTCCATATTCAATGGGGTAACACCCTCTCTCTACCTCTGGACACCCCAATTCACGTGCCATCTTGTACTACTGTATTCAGCGCTTGTTAAGTTGTTTAAACATCCTCGTTGTAATTTCAGAAATTGATTGATGAGGTGTCAGATATTTTCGGACCCTAAGCATATGAAGATTTTATTAAGTCTTCCATTTTGATTGACATTTACGTAACCCAGTCATCTAAAAACGGACCTTTGTCGATCCATTCCGTTATTGATCCAGACATTTTGTTTGACTAAGGCAGTAATGCGCGTCTATAATTAGAATGCCAATCAAATTTTGACAAGAATCTGTATAGCTGGAGATGATTTTTTGTATTTCGAGGAATTCGTCGTGTTAAAAATTAAAGAACTTTAATCAATTGTATTGCCAGCGTACACTACACAATAATCAAATTAGCCGAGAGTCATTTTTCCTGACAGATTTGATTAATAGACGATTTGACAAATCTAGATGTTGAATCTAAATTTATACTAGTAGACATAATTTATCATGAGTTCTTAAGACATATATTGATCTTGAATTAGAATTGAAATGAAAAACTTGCATTTTGTAACAGTAGAAAAAGTTTAACTGATTCAGGTGCACCGGAAGAAGAAAAGTCTTGCCAAAGGGAAATAATCGGTACATAAAAATGTCAAACGTTACCTGTTTCTTACATCAATTTATTTAGATTAACTAAAGATCCAAAATTTCCGGAACTCAAACGGTTAAGTATTTGAAGTTTAAGTAAAGATCAATTTGTATGGGATATATTTATATATTTATTCTGTCTACTGTCTACAGTTTCCTAAAACATCTCAGTTCGAGAACTTCCTCCACATTCTCCTCAACTCAAAAACGGGCCAATCAAATGACT
>JARWCS010000042.1:76200-88180 GCA_034783895.1 Geukensia demissa | reverse complement strand
TAGATCGACGAAATTCAGGCTAGTTCTACCATTCAAGAAGTTGAGTCAGATATTTTACTATTATAGTAAAAACAATATATAAATCTGCGTATTTCTAATTTAAAAAAAATCAAGTGCATATTACACTCTCCCGTATTTAAATAAAATCTTCTGTATCATATTTTCTCATTTTGTTAATAACTATGCGGACAAAACTTGATGTACATGTATTTTGATTAGCACAAATAAGGTGATGAATATTTCCATGCCTAGCACGTAATATTACGATAATTCTCCACTTTGTTGTGTCTACTGATACATGTGTTGAACAACAAGTAACAGGGGTTAAAGTTCAGTACATGGGTTATCAGTAAAAACCATATTTGTAAAATTGACCAGTCCAGTTGGTAGGGGGAAACCACGTAGATAGAATTTAACACATTTTTTATCACCAATTTTCTTCAAAACGAGCATGATATTTCACATTCAATCTATTACTTTCTATTAAGAAATTCAACACCTCAATGTCGAGTGGTTAATTTACGTTTAAAATGCTATAATAAATTGTGTACAAATTTTGGCCTCCAAAGGTTGATATAAACATGGATTTTGACCCCAAAATTCTGCGTCGTTTCGTGCACTATAATGTCAAAATATGCGTACAATATTGTGTAGAAATCATTTATTCTTAAGTGTCAAAAAATTTTTTGACAACTGTTGATTTGTTCAGTTGTAATCGTTGCAAATGTGCAATGTGGTATATGAAACGTCAAATTCCCTCACAAAATCTCGTTACGGACTATAACAGATCAAAAGATCGTTTAAAACGAGAGACGATACTTTGGTTTCGAGTTTACTTCAGGTAAAGTTTCAGTTCATTGTTCGCCACTGTCGTTCATCTTTCATCAATTTAATGATATAAGTGCTTTTAATTAAAGCTTTACCATCGCATAATTCATCAATATATTTTGTCATCAGGAAAAAGTATAAAATATATATATGAATAAGATTATTCCTACCTGCGATAACTCCGCGAACATAAGATCCCTCCGTGGACGTTAGATCCTAATATCCGGTGTGTTAAGGTTGTACCCACGAAATACAGATACCCAACATCCAGTATTGTCAGAAAAAATTTTAAGTATATAACCTTAAGATCATTTGTACCAAATTCTGGTTGTCAGTGTTCAAAAATGTCAAAAGAGAAAATTTAAAATGATAAATGCTAACATCTTAATATTTTAAGTTAATCGCTGCCACTGAGGACATTCAAATTTAATTGCTACAGATAATCACCCAAAGGTCATTAAAAAATATATATGGAATTAGTCAAGTGTGTGTTCGATGAAAATTAAATTCATGTGTGAATTGATGAATAACGGTCGAAGATTTAATACAGAAAAGTACTTAAAAACGTTTATGGTTTCTGCTACATAAAACCTATTTAAAATAAAAAAATATGGAATATATGCGAGAATATATGCCACAAACATTGACAAATGCATTATTTCTCGTTAAACTGTTGCCATTATTCACTACTGTGATTTCCGTGGGACACGAAACAAGTTCTTAAAAACATAATGTCTTGCATTTCTCTTTCTTATCAAAAGGATTGTTGACAAATAAAAAAAAATCAACGATTGTAAATACATATACTGCGTACGAAGCGCTTCTCTTCATCAAGCACGTTCGGGACCAAATATTGGAAAACAGAGAGTTAAATAGGCGTCCTTACCGTATATTCAGAAATTTTGTAGTAAGACTGGTCGGATCAAGTAATTCGATACAGACTAAAAATATAACAATTAACAATTTTGAAAAGTCGAAACTGTATCTTTCCAATATACATTCCAGTACACAAAAATAAATAAGAGCTTATGTAAAGTTTATTTACCATGAGGAGCCGTTGTTATAGCAGGATCCCAGGATTTTTAAAGAATTCAAGAACCAACATCTCAAACGACACTACATTCGATCTTACAAAATTATATTTATACCTAATAATTTCACGTTGTTTTGATTACTATAATTTTCATAGACTGGTTTCTCGATCTTACAACATTATATGTTATATGTAATAATTTCACGTTCTTTTGATTATGGGATTGTCAGGTCTATAATTTTCATAATCCAAAATGTTTTAGGTCAACTCTTTCACACGTCAATGAATTTACAAAAACAAGTACAGTGGACCCTCTTTATTACAACCACATTTGTTCCCTGGCAATTGTGACGTTAAACTGAATTTTCTGTTATATAAAGAATCCAAATATTATGGAAAATGATGAACTGTAAATCTGCTTTGCTGTTATAAAGAGGGATTCTGTTGTAAAAAATGTCATTTTCAAGAGCGTTGACTGTATAAGTCTGTTTCTAAATATCGCTTTTTACATCTAAAGTATCAAAATTTATCATTTATTACATTTTTGTTGTCTACATACATTGATTTCACATTAAAGACTATATTAAAGATTCATTGAATCGTTGACTTGTTATAAAAATTAAAACTACGATTTCGAATCATATGAAATTGAATCGTAAAAGGCTGTTCAGTAAACCGTACCAAAAAATTACTTTAATCACACCATTGGCATACAAATACCCACATTATTAGATTCACTCAACGTATGAAATATATTTTCACTTCAGTTTAATAAAAATAAACATGCATGACCTTGCAGGAGTAAATAACCGGTCAATATGTTAACGTCGTTTGTTTTAGCTTTAATATCAGTGTAAATAGCGCGACGGTGTAAATGAGCCCATTTGGAGTCACTTTAATTTGATATAATTGCATTGTCATCTCAAGCTCATGGCCCAGTCTTGAAGGAACTTGGTGATATTTCGAGATATTTGATACTGTAACAAATATTTTTGTCTTTTATTTCAAGTGAAGACATGGTTTACTGAAACATATGTGTAAAAAGTGTTTGCTGAGATATTAAGTCATACATGTATGTTTGGCGGTTTGTGTGTGTGTGTGTGTGTGTGTGTGGGATATCTCAAGAAATTCTTACTACTACTTAGTCTTTTAATGACTGTTTAACTAGTTCAACCTTCAAATCAACCTTTTACCTTTTGCAGGGATTGTTATTGTCCCATTGATATCTTTGGTGTCATAGATAGCCAGATTAAATGCTGTTTTTAACATTAGGATGGATGATTTACATTAGGCTTAACATGATCCAGATGAACTTAAAGCAGGGTCATTTTAATCCAGTATACAGGTTACCTGTTGCGTTTACACCAGTGTTGGGGTTGTGGTTTAAAATTGACATATGACGTCAGATTTAATCCACATTTGTTTTCACACTAGGGTGATCTGGATTATTTTGAATTCGGATTAATTGAATCCGGATTAAATTAAACCTAGGTTGAACGCAGTGTGACTTAATTTTATCTGAGTTAATCCGGATTAACTTTTGTAGTGTGAACAGGGCTTAGTCGACGTAATGGGAACATGGCCTTAGACAAATGGTACATGTATAATTAGCAAGCTGATAGTCTAATGATATAATGTAGTTCCCTGCCTTTCCCTATTTATCCTCATGCCGTTTCTCCGCATGATCAGTAAAAACCAATGTTTACTAAAATTTAAATATATGAAATAAAGACATGATCCACAGCTTACGTTTATAACAAATATTCAAAAGGCTTTTCTGGATTTACACTCATCAGAAACGTTAGGGGGTCCAAAAAAAAAGGAAAATCGGCCACACTATTTTTTAATATCTAGTTACATTCATTTCACCAAATGTATTATACAGTTTATGGCGTAATTTTTAGCCAAATAGAAAGCTCACAGTCGGGGAATTTTACAAAGTAACAATGATGGTAAAGATGTAAACTTGATCTTTTCAACATACATTCCAGTACTCGTAAATAAATAAGTGCATACAAGTATGCATGTATCAAACGTTTTGAAAAATGGCACAAAAATCATATTGTATATGAGGGTCTGAGAGATCGCTTATATGATTGAGTTGGAGAAAATGTGAAAAAGTCAGAAAAGATAGAGCAACACAGATTTATCAAATTATTAAATGGTCAGAACCAGTGCTGATCATTGTCAAGTCCTGTAATTTGTTATAGTTGGAATATGAAAAATACCAAGAGGGAGCCTGTAATCGCTCTGATGATTAAGGCTGCCAAGACAAAGATATATAACATTGAACCCATTCAATTTAACTTTGGTTCCTGTAGGGCAATCTTTATAAGTAAAGAAGAGTTTTAATGAAAATCCCATTGAGTCCTTTCGGGTTAGTCGACCTCCTTGAACGTAGGTGGGACCTTCAAGTATAATTTTGAGGTTTATTACCAATTGTCCACATTTTTTTTTAATTATGGAGTTCTAGCTGTCCAACAAAAAGATTTGATTGTCCGATCATCATTATACTTAGAGGGAAGCAAAGGCTTTTTAATTGTATTTAAATAAATAATAAGTAATGATTTATTGATTGTTGTTTAACGTTCAGTGGCAAATATTTCATGCATATTAATAACGAGAACAAGTTATCGAACAATAAATCATAAAAGGGGCTAGCTGGAGGTTAGGCCGGTAGATTAATAGCGACAGAATGCCAACTAGGACTGCTTGAGTAGGGACGAGAAATTTAGGCTTAGCAACTATTCACTTACGGACAACTCATTATGAGCTGTTGCAAAGGGATCTTTTACGTGCTGAGAACGTGGCATTTTCCCAACATGGGGCACGACGGTAACGTTCTCGTACGAGACGGGTTGAGAATTTATTCATCCCACCTAACCAACGGACGCCCCTATAGGAAGGATTCTACCGCCTTGCGCAGAAACCTAGTAACCAATTTCTTAACCCCGGGTACTCTCGGGTTGGTTTAGTATTTATACATCACGCCCAACCAACGGACGCCCATTCAAAAGGGGTTTTACCTGCAGGCGGAGAAACCGAACGGCCTATTTCTACATGTATACCCAGCCGCCCCCGTGCGATTAGATAGTGATGGTAAATATTAAATACGAGTTTGTTCTTAAAACATGTATACTTGTAAATTTATTTTTTATTTTATTGTTTTGGATATTTTAATCTGAAGCGAACAATGTTATCAAAACAAACCATACTTTTTAAACGAAAAACATCTCGTATATATATTTTTAATGTCAAGAATATTTAATGCTTTAAGAACCAAATGCTAATTAATGAACAATAATTTTGATTTAAGTTTTAATTCAAGCATGGCGAAAAAACACTTCAAGCTAATCTTTTAATAACATGTTTCATTCAACAAGAACGACAAATGTTCCAGCTCGAGAAGCCCAAGTTACATGATAAAATGGTTTTGGATTCCTCATAGACTAAGAGACTGTTATCCAAAATGCAATGCATCTGGCGTAAAATACAGGACCCATGACTCAAAACCAGCTACTGAGACGACGAAGATTTATACAGACTCGTACGGAGAGCAGCCGTTCTCCCACTAGTACTTCAAGCAGAGATAGAAGATGTCTTGTTCAATGCTATGGCAAACATGGAGAACTCAAACCAACAACTTCACAGACTTTGTCATCACTAACTGGGTTGAAAGTGATAGACACTTCTGGAATCACTACCAGACATAGGACAGAGGAGAACAATCCAAATCGAGGGTTGACGAAGCAGTACGAGGAAGACCATCCGGGTTCCACACCTCAAAATCTAATGCCGACTCACCAATCTGAAAGAAGAAGAGGCAGTCAATGAAGTCTCCCTCATCCAATACGCAACAGGAGGGCTACGACCAGTGAAACGCAGCAAATACACGAAACTGAACCAACGACTTCAGCAACTGAAAGTTCGGCTGCAGAAATTGGTGTGTTCCAGCTTGCAGACATTGCCTCTTATTTATAGCATTTCGACTGATGATTTATATGTTTTGTTAAGTTGTTAGTGTTCTTGTCATCTCTGATGTCATTGACTGTGCAATTCAAATGATTGATTTAAAAAAAATTGTGAATAAGTGTAATAGCGTGTATATTGTTTAAATATACACATATATCACATTGTTATGAAAATAAAACATTTAAGATTCGACTCTCATTTGGTGGATATGGCTGTTTAATGGTTTATAAATATGTCTAGTTTTTACATTGCACACATACTTTTCTATGTAATATTAGTAAAAACGTCCCTATGGTGACACAATTTAGCTTCATGATAAAAAATACTGTCAATCTGACGCATTTTTGGCCAAATATGGGCTCGATATGACTTTAACCACATTCTCCGACAAAAATGTTTTTTCTGAAGTTTTCATTAATCTAAATATAGAACCCTTAAGAAGATTTTTGTCACGAGAAGCGGTCCATGTATTCTATTGCTGTTCAGAAAAAGCAAATATTGGAACATACATAAAAAGACAATTTTTTAACAATCAGAATTCGGCATTCATTACCCTTACACATGTACCCCTTTCGAAAACAAAAATCAGACCGTTCGCCTTTTCCGCTCGCATTTCCTTTTTTAAAATTTGGCGCCAAGAGTACATTGTACTTCCTGATGGTTATTCAAGAAAAGTAGCTCGCCCTTTATAAACTGAATTGACATTCCTCATCAGAAGCCAACACTCACCGAAAACCAACAAACAAAACGAAAAATGTAAAGTGGTCTATCGAAACGGATTGCAACCTATATCAACACTAAACTCTTAAAATTAAATTTTACCGAATATAATTAATTTGTTTCTTTTTATTACATTTTATTTATACCTTATTTCTACATGTTTCTTTCGTCCGGTTTAAAATCATGCGTTTAAACTTTTCTTGAACTGTTTGTTTTAACTATTTCAACGGCTCATTCAGGTACAGCTCTCTCAAGGCTGGTGAAAGAAGGTGGGTGTTGTCCTTGATGCCTGTTATAATGTCATCAAACGACCTATTGTGAATTCTATTGCCCTTTGCAACGAGTAGAAGTTCAGCTTTCTCAAACCGTATGCTTTTGCGACCAGACGTAACCGCTATTGCAAATAATAAATTAAAAAAATTACCAACTTTCAGTGGAGAATAACATAAAAGTATAAACACAGAAACGTCTAAGAAATAAAATGAAATTTTGACAAAAAAATGTAGACTGAGGCTCAACAAACGGTTGACCTGACAATCAGGTCAATGCAACACATTTTGGCCTAAAAACAATCATCAAAACACATTGCATGAGCTAGTTAACAATTCGTTAGGTCTGCCTAAACACCAAAAATAAAATCACAACAATAGCTCATAAAAAGCTTACAATGAAGAAAATTTGTGGGTTTTGGTCGGTTGAAGTTGAAGAAATACATTTTAAGAGGGGTATCCCTCTTTTTGCCTCTTTTAAGCCGACTTACAGGGATTGTGCCACCAAAACTTTGATAACATCGTATTGCCGGCACATCCGGCTATCGATAAGTGTTAACCGTCATAGGGCTCAATGTCCAAAATTTGGGGATTTCGGTCGGTTGAAGTTGTAAAAAGAAACACTTTAAGAGGTTGGTGCCCCTTTTTTACCTATTTTAAGCCGTCTTACAGGTATAGTGCCACCAAAAACTTTGATACCATCCTGCAACAGAAACATTCGACTAACGTTAAGTGCTAACCGACATAGGGCTCAATGTCCAAAATTTGGCGGTTTCAGTCGGTTAAAATTGAAAAAAACATTTTAAAAGGTGGGTTAAAATCGAGGTAAAAAGGGTTTTTTACCTATTTTAAGCCGACCTACAGGGATTTTCAATCCAGCCTTTGAAACTATCGCTATTGTGTAGCTGAAACATCCGACTTTCGATAAGCGCTAACCGACATAGGGCTGAATGTCTAAAATTTGGGGGTTTCGGTCGGTTGAAGTTCAAAAAAGACATTAAGAAGGGCTTCCCCTCTTTTTACCTCTTTTAAGCCGACTTACAGGGATTGTGCCACCAAAACTTTTATACCATCATGTAGCCGACACACCCGACTATCGAAAAGTCTAAACAACATAGGCCTCAAAGTGAAAAATTTGGGTGTTTCAATCGGTTGAAGTTGAAATACGCATATTAAGTGGGGGTACTCCTCTTTTTGCCTATTTTCAGCCAGATGACAGGGATTGTGTCATCAAAACTTTGATACCATCGTGTTGCCGACACAACCGACTATCGATAAGTGCTAACTGACATAGAGCTAAAAATAAATGTGAAAATCTACTGAAAAATTAACAAGGCCACTCATTCACGAAAATGAGGTCAAGATCAAATGGTATGTAGCAAACTGACAAGTACCTAGCAGAAATTAACTACAGAACAAGTATGTTGGGTCTACACTTCGATATCGAGCCTTGAATATAAGGTCAAGGTCAAATGACATATAATTGTTCGATAAGGTCATGTAGTAAAATTTCTGCAAACCAAAGGAGTAGGTACGTTAAGCCCCATATTTGGCCCAATTTTTAGATTTTGTGCCACAATAATAAGTTGCTGTGAAAATGCTGTTTAATAATCGTCTTTTAATAATTCATTACTTTTTCTTGTATACTTTTCGTCATTTCGATAAAACGAAAGGGTATAATTGACTATTTTGACAAGAATTTAACATTTTCGGTAAAAATACTCGATTTTTGGAGGTGTTTTGTTCAAAACAGGTATGATCGCACAAAAACATCACGAAGATATTTTAACCAAACATTTGTACTTGATAGATCTTTAATTGTGCAACATTTGGTTGTGATGTTTTTGTGCAATCTATATTAAAATCGACAAAATAGTATCAAATATTGCATCAAATTATCTAATTTCTTGGTATTTTCACATTTGAAGCATTTTCTATATGTCATATGACCATTGTAGAACTAATTAAACTAAAAATTCTGTTGGATTTTCTTTTTATAGACAATATTCAATACAAAAAATATAAAATAATAGATATTAGCCAATTTTCATTTTTTAGCCAAATTCATGGGCCTTAACGACCCTCGTCCTTTTGAAATCACATTATAGAAGCCACAGGTTCTTTCTGTCTCAGACCTGAGGAGACCTGTTCGAAAATTATCATACATAATTATATTATAGACAAGGAAATTTTTTTTAATTAAAGCATTTAAAGTTTACACTTCCAGAGGGAAGTTCATAATACACAATTTTTCCTAAACTAATACAAAGTATATGACCACTTACCTCTGATGTTTTTGCATTGATTGTACATATAGCCTTGTTAGGGTTGCGTACAGAGGTAGGGAATGCTGACCCTGTGTGACCTCCGAGGTAGTTATAGAACGACCAGTTCTCACTGTTAGACATGTTTAGACTGGAATCATGAGGGCTTAGAAACGATCCTTTACTCTTCGCTGGAGAGAAACTCACATCATTTAGTTTGGTCCCTGTAATACATGGACATATGTTTTAACATCAAACTTGTACATCTAAACATATTTTGTTGAACAAAATTTTTGCATGATTATAAAACACATCCTGCTTTTTAAAAATCATCTGATGTACCTCAAGGCTTTCCAGAAATAATAACTTCAAATGAGGGATAGCAAACATTTTTTATCTTACCTTGTAGCACTCTTCTCCATTTTTCCTCAGGGTTAATAAGGGTTGTTTTTCGTGAGTAACAAGTTCCTTTTAATTTTTATCATTACCTTATCCTTTGCCAAGGTTACCAGGTAAACAATGTATATATGAGATTTTTTTCACTCTCTGTGAACTTGCAATGACAAAATCAATGTCAATCAGCTTTGTTCAAGGATTTAAAACGAAACTATTTCTTCTGTTTCTGTAATATTACTTTTCAGTGACATTTTACACTCAAGGGAAAACTTTCAATCAACTGATAACCTCACAAAGGAGAATATCGAACAGCACACAGGTCACACCAAAAAAAAAGTCATTTGTGAATGTCATTTATTGGGAATGGGCCACTTTTCACCAACTAAGTGAATACAGATTTATTGCTAATAGAGTGAATAAAAATAATAAAGTTCTAAATGTATTGCTAACCTGGAGTTTTATATTTGGTTGTTTTTGGTTTTGCCAAGGTCTCGTCCATGCATAACTGTCCTCGGTTGATTTTTGGATAGGACTGGTTCCCTTCAAAAGAAGCCTCTTTTCCTGTCTGAAGACCAAACTGGTTTGCTCTTTCACGCCTTCCTCCTCTGATCCTATCTAATGGAGATGGGTAACAAGGAGTTCCAAATGTTAGTCTCTTGCTAGGAAGACCAGCTTTGTCAATGTTCAAATTGTGGTTAAAATTCTGAAAAACACAAAACATATAAATAGTCTCATTTTTGTTATTCTGATGTGAAACTGAACTTCTTGCTATTAAATAATGTACAGCATACGACTCAAATACACATCAATTATCCTTTGCCATACTGTGGGATTCAAATAGGCAGCAACCTGTCTTCACAATCATTGTTTTTCATAAGCGGATTTTAAATTACTATTTTACAAAATGTATTTGTAAATTTGTGTTTTTATATGATATGTTGCAATAACTATCAACAATAACCAGTGTTGAATATCCTAAAGTGATAATGTATTAGCAGTGTCAATACCACTTCACTCATCACACATCATAAGACTGGTTAACTTAACATTGCTTCAGTAGCAAAAATTCTATGCCTATGCAGTTTAAATAATAAAATCAAACAAAAGATTTAACAATGAATCATTTTCACATCAAGCTAGAATTTGTGCTACAATGTAATTATATTGTTCGTCATTAAACTCACACTAGATAAAACTTCTGGTGTAGTCATTCTGTTTGGGTTAAAATCTTCTTCTAAAATATCATGATTTAATCCATATTTACTGTAAACATCTGTATAATTTCTCCTGAAATAAGTATAATTATAGTTTACAGTTAATTAAATAAATCTATCTTATATACGCAGGGACCTGTGGCTGTGCCCATTATTGAAGGCCTTAGGGCAACCTGTAAAAGTTTGTGATTTTCACGTTTTGGATGGCTGTCTACCACATCTCCTTTTTCTATACACTGAGTCATTGTATTCTGTAGTTCTAATTGGAACGATTGCTTTTTTTTTCAATTTCGAAAAAATCCCTCTTTTACATGTATTCACATATCCTTATATATTTTTTACATTGAATTTTTTAAAATACAAGTATATATTTCAGATTAACATATTTTCAAAATCAATGACTTGGTATATCACAATAAACCCTTTTACTGTAACTGCGTTCCTGTTATTTTGGGTGGAAACAACATATTTTCCCGGAAAAATGATGTTGATGGACAATCAAATATGACGTCAGAACTATTGTGTCGTCGAATGTCGTACACCTGGAAGCTGCATCAACGCAAGCATCAAACGCAGGAACTCAGCACCAGTAAAAGGGTCTATTGTTATATTTATCATTTCCATACTGGTTTATAATGAATTCAGATCAGTGTGTACATAGCTTCTTATGAACTTTTGGAAAGAGATTATTCTCAGATATGCACAACCTTTATTTATAGTCTCCAAATTTTTATGGTCATCCAATGTGCCTTTCCATTTCGACTTTACGACATCATGACATGAACATCAAAGCACTCTAGCTTTTGGAAAGGCCAAAATTGTATGCATTTTGGTTTTCAATCCAACCATTTTAAAGCATTTACATGATTTTTTAATGATGTTTTAGTGGTTCCCAAGGTATTCAGGCTTTTACTGGACATTTGGTCCAGTAATGTTGGAGAGATTACTGGACCGACTCACATATTTCTGGACCAAATTTTTTCATGACAAAAAAAGAAAATAAAGAACACTTATAGGACAATTCACAAGTTTTATTAATTATATTTATTTCATTCTCGGCTAAATTAAAAAAATTTCCACCAGCTGTCTACTTCATTAAGAAAATCATCACAATAGTTGTTGACAACCTAAAATTTGAGAACTCTTCCAAAAACTTGTTCTGGTCCCTTAAATTTGTAAATTTTGATGACTTTTGGGCTAAACAAATTTGAGCATTTCATTACATTTTGTTCAGGATCGTAACTCAACCACTCATAATGCTTTTTCCACTTATCGTTAAAGTTT
>JARWCS010000042.1:64270-75104 GCA_034783895.1 Geukensia demissa | reverse complement strand
TCTTTTAGTTTGTTTTAAATTTGTCTTGTCTCTTTGGACTATGCACTTTTGATCTCTCGCATGGGTATACTACACTGAACTATCACAACTACTGTTAAAGAGTATTTTTAGTATCATTTTAATTCTTTATCCTTGATGTAAATAGTGTTCAGGTTTCAGTTTCATAAAACATCTCAGAGGATTTTCTCAACTTTCTCCTCAAATAAAAAACTGACCAATCAAATGACAGCATTTCTAATTTTTGAGAAAAATCTTAATTTGAGATGTTTTATGAATCTAAAGCCATGTAATCATGCACATTAAATAACATTTCTTAAGGATTTACAAGCAATATAAAAATAGGAGATGTGGCATGATTGTCCATGAGACAGCCACCCACCCAGTGACAGTAGAATTTAAACTTCTACAGGTCCCATTATGGCCTTCAACAATAAATCAAATATTTAAGCAAGTAAATCTGAAATCAGCTGAGGTATGAAAAGGCAGGGGATTGGAAGGAAGACATTATCTGTATTTTTATAATTGGAAAATGTCTGATGAATACTTAGAACAGTATGATCTATGAATTGAAAAAGAAACCAGTTCATACAAATTAGAACAGTATGATCTATGAATTGAAAAAGAAACCAGTTCATACAAATTGAGCTTTCATTTTATCCTATTCAGAATTTTGTGAAAGCCTACAGAAAACAATGCCAATTCTCTGTGAAAGACTGTAAGATCACCTTGGCTTTATCAATTATTTGCATTATTTGTTTGTTACAGAAATTAGGTTATCTAGTTTACTAGGTATGTTTTGGGGAGAATTGTATTGAATATTTTTTAGATAAATGGAGTGTAAAGATTTAACTTAATTATACATAATACTTGTATAAATATAACAAAGTTGTTTACTCTGTTAGTCATATAACTCAAGAAATTAAACTGTGTAATCTTATGTAGTGATAAATTAAATATAACAAAGGACCAGAACTCTAGGCTTTTAAGACTATATTTAGGTGTCCTTTACATGTAATCATGCATATACTGTGGGCGAGATAAATCAAATATTTAAATTCAGGTGATCTTGCAAAATTTTTTATCTGACCTAATGGTGGGGCATTTTTAGCTATATATACTAAATAATCTGTCTCTGGTGTGTTCATTTTCCAATATTCCCTTTACAGTACTAAGACATTAACATTATTTCCATTACTTAAAGGCTGGGATAGTACTTGCAAAAGTAAATAATTTATACCTGTACAAGAAAGCCTTTCATTTAATTTACTTGCACAAGTAAAATTTTGAAAATATACACATATTTGAAATTATTAGGTTATTTTACAGTGTTGCATACAATACGGAAAAATATTGTATGAGTCAGTATACGGTTTTCAATACAATACTGACGAGTTCAATATTTTTTTCGTATTGTATGTAACACTGTAAAATAATCTATTTATTATACACTTCAACATATCGAAATACGACACACAGACAACATTAGTTATCTCCCCTTTTTGAAACGTACAATACGAAAAAATACGGGTTTATCGGGATGTCCAATATGGAATTTTATAACTTCCGGTTGTACAATACGGGAATATATTGGGAGGTCACATGTCATAAATAGCTCTTTCCCATTGGATTAAAATTACAACTGTATAATAAATAACAATATTGAGGACAAGAGACACCAAAGTCAAAATGAAACATAATTAGTATGTATTGGCTAACACAAAAACTTTTTGTTTAATGGCATAATATGAATTGACTAAAAGAGCATATCTGTACACTGTGTCATATTCCCCTCAATTTATATGATACATTGTAGTCGACGTGGAATAAAATATTTTAAAATTTTCATTCTACAGGATAGTATGAACATTTTCCATGTGTGAACAAATCTTAATTTAACAATCTCTAAAAAAGTAAATCTAACTATGTCTGATGTGCAGATTGATTAGTATTAAAAAAACAGATATGTCCAAAATTGTCAGCATGCAATAGTTTTTTTTTCAATTTTATGATGCCAATTTCCATATTTTCCATTTTGTTTTGTCCATCCATGTAATATCCATCAATAATTTTCATTTTTTTTTCATATACTTAGCATCAAAATAAAGTAAATTTGCATATACAATACTGACAGAACTTTGCCAGCTATATGTAAGTGCCCTTACTGATGTCGACATCATCAAGACTTTGTCATACGCCCTGAAATGGTATTGTGAAAATATCCCAATTGTAAATTTTAATACAGACCAAGGATTTTTTAACTTTATTATAAACATTATATGATATGGCTCTTTCCAAATTGCATCCCATATCAACCCCTCAACATTAACTGTAACTATTGATATGATTTTGTAAATAAATTTGTTTAAACTAACCATTAGCATCCCTCATGCTTGAGCTCTCAGGATGATATTGGTGCTTCCAGTTAATACAGAATGCTATATGATAAGAGCCATGTTATATTCTCTATATAATGTTTAATCTAATAAATGTCAAATATACCATACCTTCACTGCAAAACATTTCTGCGTTCTCATATTTAGTGTGCCTTTTTGGTATCGAGTGTCTTCATGTATTACACTAATAATTTTTGTCATAATGATATCATATCTGGGATCCTCTAGCAACTAAATAAAAAAAATTGGAAAAAATGATGCAAGTTGCAACTAAAAAAGATAAAAATTGAAACAAATTTAATTGCAGAAATATGACATTTTCTCTTCAACAAAATAAAATAAAGGTATTATCTAATGAGAAACATGTACTGTATTTTTTTTACTATAATTCTATGTGGACTATAGGTCTAATCTGCATTTTTTCTCCATTGACTTATAAAGAAATATGTTTAATATTATAGTTGGAAAATATGATTCATGTAATCTACAGAAAGCAAAGTAAAAAGGTATAATATTTTTCACATGTACAATTGCAAAGGCCTTTTTGTTTATGCTTTCCCTTTCATGACGTGTTGTTTTTCGTGTCATTAACATGTAGAACTTTTATTCCTTTGATATTTAGTTGAAAGGAACACATGATCATTTGATCCAATTTTGATTTACAGTCTCATAAAAATGTGTCTGTGTTGTTTTTTTGTTTTGTTTACCTAATTGAAGATATCTGAATATGCATGCTGACTCATAGATGCTCCAAAAAGGCTTTACTGAAATTTCTATTTAGACAAAATGTTGGGAAGAATTCATTTTTAGACAGCAGTCAATAAACCTTTTTTTCCGAAATACACATGCATGTGAGAACTAAACCTTTACACTAGCAAATCCTCATGTTATAAAAGGTTTTTCCCTCATTACAAAAAATTGTAGATAAAAAATTACTGCAATAATCACATATAGCGTAAATTAGGTGCAAAATTGATAACACGTAAAAATTACTTCTGAATAAAGAAAAGGTCAATAACATTTTTGGTATTTAAATGCAAATGCTCCAGTTGGATATAACATCTAAATTTATGATTTCATCAAGCCCTGAGATTCTTTTTAAATATTTGTGTGGACAGCTTGAATTTTTTGCTGATAAGAGCAAGTTGAGGAATTCGAAAATAAGACTTCAGCCTGGATAAATATATGTACATTATACCTTATAATAAGTTTTAAGCAAAGGATTTTCAAAATCTTTCAAGGCTTCTCTGAGTGGCTCTATCAGCTCTAAAGTATGTTTAAGGTATATCACATTAGCAATCTTATTCTCCGCTGTTTTGACTGTGTCCTGCTTAGGGATCTGTACAAACAGTGACAGAAGATGGTCGATGTCAAGGAACCGTCCCACTATTGTCTGTAGGTTGTAAAATACTTCCTCCTTTGATGTCAACTCTGCTACTACTTCCTGTCTCATGCAGATTGTCTCTAAATCTGTAAATAGATAATACGATTAAGATTTTGTAGGCTGTTTTACATTTATCCTTGATCTTCTTTACAAGATCGATAATATCCATTGAGACATTTACATCAAGATGGATGTGCAAGATCAAGTAAAAATGACCAACAATAATCTGTTTATTGCTGGATTGCCATGAAATGTCAGTGACATCGTATTCCATGTGACATTCAAGAACAATGGATTTAACAATACTTTTTCCACATCAAAGTAGTTGCCTTATAATAGAATTCTAAAGCAAGTAAGATCAGAGGAAAAACACATAAACCAGGGATAAGAAGACTTATTAGTTTATCTTACTATACTCTATGTCAAGCTTTTCTGGAGTGCAATTTTCTGGCTTAATTTAATTATATGTGCGTTTCCGCTTTTGTATTTATTTTAAATCAAAAGAAAGAATTATCCCACGGTTAACAGTTCATGCTTTACACTATGCAAAAGCATTTTACATACTATTATCTGCCCCTGAATTTCTCTACGGAGATCTAACATTGAGGGTTGGCCATCTTTGTTTTTGGCGGGAGCGCTGAAGTTTTACCTAGATAAAGTTATTTGAAAAATTGCGCACATTTTTTTATGCGGACCTCCTTTTGCAATTCATATCAGAAGAATTACTTTTAAAATTTCATTAAGTCGCGCTACTTAGCATTTATGAAGGTTATTTAATCCTAGTAAAATTACTTAATTATTATGCAGCTTTGACAATGTGTACTCCCGGTCTCACGCTAGCGCATGCTAAGGACCACTTCCGGCAAATAAATGGCCAAGTTTATAATGTAAAATCCCAGTAGAGATTTAAAAACTCGGCGCAGCTTAAAATACGCCGTTATTGCTAAAAAGTATTATTGCAAGTTACTTGCACTTTTTTCAATCTACAAAATAAACACTGTTTTATAAGTAAACGGTAGACAGTTTTTCTTTCACAACCTTTTTACCCGTTGCAACAAACTCTGACATAGAGTATGGTGATAAATGACTTTTCACATAAACATGTTTTTTTGCAAATAGAGATAAATAGGATCTTATACAATTGCATATTAAAGATCTGGGAAATCTTTCATGGTTGTGTGAAATTCTGTCTTATCCTGCATACGGAAAAGACATAGAATTTCTCATGAAAGTAAAAAAATTTCAGATTTTCAATGTGCAACAGTGCAAGAAACTATTTATTCCATTTGACTTTTGTCATTGTATTTTCAATGAATCACCTGAACAATTGGATGGAACTGATCTGAGCAAATCAGCTGAGTTGTTGATTTAATATTTGCTGCAGCATTCAAATGAGTAAAAACATTTTTTTGCACAAAGTTCAAACTTTGGCAAGCAATCTTTTCTATGAAATCACATAATGGCACCAATGGTATTAATTGAGTGTTTTGTGTTTTCAGCTATATTAATTTGGAAAAAGAAAATCAAACACCAGTGATTATACAGAACTGAAAATTTCCAACACCCGTAGGTGTCTTGAGATTTTCTTGATTGCACTGTCAGTGATCTGTCCACAGATGAGTGAAATTTGCTCTTTTTCTAAATGTATATCTCCACTGTGTGTGAGTATAACACTAAGAACATGTAAATCAATCAAAAGCAGTGACTGGATACCTGACACACTTTTGCAGCAACATGTTTGTGGAAAAAGAACAGTTATCCTAATTTAAACTGTGAATAAACTTGAATTAATAAATTTCATAGGATACTGAACTATTTAATCTCATGACACACTTTCTTGAAAGAAAATGCAAACAGACAGAAGCAGTTAACGACATTTTTTATTCTTCCTTACAGAAAAATATTCAGTCTCCTGTTGGAAAAGAAAAAAAAAGCCCAAGTGTTTGTGCCATTACTAAATAGATCTGTATTTGAAGATGTTATCCATGTTGCTGTGGTAATGTTTTTGTTCTCTGTAACAGAAATAGGATGATTGCACCTTGTGGCCCACTATCAAATAAAAAATAAAATGACATGACAATAAAGGGAGCTTTGTTAATTCTCTTTTGTTTTTCTAATAATCAAAAGTGCATCTTTAAATTTCTCACAAATTTTACTCAATTTTGAATATTCCTTTCTTAGTATCAGTCAAACATGCCATTCAACACTGGTAAATACATTTTAATGGAATAGTGTTGGCCATTAAATTGTAACTAAATTCTATTGTTGTCTAAGAACTTTATTATTTAGTTTCTGACTTTATCTAATTAATCCTGTTAACCTGATGGAGGCTGTAGTATATTTGCCCTCAGTAGTCTGTTTCCGCCAGCTGTTTTGGTGTGATTCAGAATTCCATATAATGTATGATCACTCTTAGGATCTCTGGCATTCTGTAATAGTTCTAAATTCTTTACTGTGGTAGCATCTGTAAAATATAAACAAATCAATTCTTAAACCTTGTATTTTTAATACAGCTCTGGATATATTTCACAGTATATTAACAAATCAGCAATATTTCCCAACAAAGAATTGGCAAGTGAAACACCTAAGGGATGGATCAAAATTGTATAAAATTAAAAGACTGTTTGAATCATCCTGGTTCAGAATCATTTAAAAGATGCTGGTTTGGATAAGGGTTAGATACACATGGTGTTCTAGCCATACAAGTTTGAGCAACTCAGGTTTGACTGTATATTTATATGTCTTTAACCACAAGTTCACTCCACAAGCCAATTTTAAACACTTTTAGTAGTACAGTGAAACCTGTCTACACCGAACCCCTTTCGGACTTGAAGAAATGTTCGGTTTAGACAGGTGTTCGGTTTAGGCAGGTTAAAAACAAATTGAGACAAAATGAAAACTTGTATAAAGGGACTTAAGAATCAGTCTGGTTTAGACAGGTTTTCGGTTTTCTCAGTGTTCGGTTTGGACCGGTTTTACTGTATTTAGAAATGATTTTGTTGACATGTCAAAATGCTGAAAACAGGGTATAACTATATAAATGAAGAAAAAATATGGGAAAACAATATTCAAATAATTTTTAAAAAATCCTGAGATGTCAATGACTTTTTTTTCCAGTTAATTGCAAAGAATTTTTTTTTTATATTTGTGATATAAAATCCTTAAAAATTTACAATTCTTAAGCCTAAATTTGTCCCTACCCACCACTCCCTTTTTCCAGTGGCAGTCAAAAACCGTTGCCCTATTGTGTCCCATCCCACTCCTTTTTCGATATTGATAATTGTTGAACTTGTTCTTGTCCTGAATATGCATGAAATATTGCCACTGAATGTTAAGCAACCAACAATCAATCAATCAATTTAATAAAATAGATACTGTAATGAGTGGCAAAATGACTTATACCTATAGAAAACTTTGAAACACAGAAAGGCACCCTAGAACAATATTCATCACACACATGAATTTTTGGACTGTTCCAAAATACAAGGTATGACCTGAGTACCTTGAAGATGTAAAGTATCAAACTTTTGTTGCAGGTCATACATTTAAGGGCTTTTCCAGCAAAACATACATGGGACCTAGGGAAGGCAAAATAAATAAAATATATACTTGGTTGTTAGTCAGTGGAAAGTGCATCTATGGTCCAATGCAGGATATAAAAATTCGCTTCTGTAGGTGTGTATATTGAAAATGAAAGTTTTTTTTCAATGGACCTGCTGAACTAAAAAGTTAGTTGATATAAACATGATTAAAGGCATCCTTTGCTACACATGTATAAATGAATACAGATTTGCAGTGCTTCTATTGGGATCTTGTACACAATTTACTATTTTTACTGTTAATTTGATTCTATTGTTGCCTATAAAGTTTCTGCTTTTACCTCTATGGGTTGGTATAAGTGGAATAAATTTACTTAGTGTCTTCCCTCCATCCCTTGTATCTTTTGCTGGAACAAACCTTATATGAAATTATTTAACATATTACAAGAAAAACTAGTGATGACTGCAGCACAAAGTGTTTTCTATGTTGGATTTTTGATCAGTTAAATTAAATGAGACAAATTTTTTATCCTAAGCAATATTACCTATCATGGTAGTATTTTCACTTCCTTTAAATACAACTCTCATAGACTTAGGTGCAAAGATTATGTTCTGTATGAATTCTACATATTTCACAAGGGCAGCTGCTGCAGCCAAACAGTAATACCTACAAAAACAAACAATGTCAAATATGTCATAGAAAAAAAATACCAAAATGAAAATCTACTGTAAGTCTGAATTTTAGGTTCTTAATTAAACTGGTTACATGAACAAATTTTAACCAAGGTGATGTGAATTCTTGAATTCATGAATATTTGACCAATAATTGTTTTCTATTTAGACATACTAGTTTAGCAATAACCTTTTGTACAAATTTTTTATTGGGTAAAATTTTAAGTTCTTAGAGTTGCCAGGAAACTTTTTTTTTGTCATGTTAGAAAATAAAATGAACATTGACAATGTACAACAAAAAATATAACCAGAATTTATTTTAATTTTTTTGCCATGGCTTCTGTTTTATAAATATAATTTTGTAGACGTGTTAAATTTAGCTATGGTGCTACATCAAAAGGGATACTCCCAAGCATGAGAGCTAGGGGCCAGTTGTTCAAAAGTAATCCACTTTTTTCAACTTCTAATAATGACAACACTGTAAATAACTGTCAAAAATGTCACTAGCTTTAGGCTGTCCAGACTGTATTCTCATACATTTGTTTTACTCCTATTGCAAATATCATGTCTGGTAAAAAGTTATAGATTTTGTAAATGGTAATGTAATAAGGCCCAAAAACACTATGATGTCGTTTTTATTATGACATCACAATTATTGATCGTCACACCCTTTATAATCTTGTTTCAAAATGAGGCTTTGAAGTACAACTTATTCCTCTGACCTAAATGAAGAGCTATCTGCAAAATTTGAAAACATGGTCATGGGTCATCCATTCTAAAATTTTGCTTGCTGAGACATCCTTTTCACTAAAGCTTGAATGCAAATTTTCATGAAAAATTATTGATCAGTTGCTGAAATAGAGGCAAGCAACAGTACTGGCACAGATCCAATTATCGCATGTACTAATTGCCATTAAGTGTTTTATCTGTAGTTATATCACACTGACAACCACAAATTTGTGTCTGTTTCAAGTTCAGACTTATTCAGATTATGCCACCGATGACTCCCTTTGCACTATCAGGTCTTTTTGCTTTGTGATGTCAGATTTTCTTATAAAATCTAGCAGTTGACACATGTTTGAGAATTGTTCCTTGTGGGCAGATTTTCCTAAACAAGCCATGTCAAAAAACAAACCTTCTACTGAAGCAGCCAAACCAAGCCGGAGTCACTGGTGGGTGTAATCCACTTTATTCTTTGTTGCAGTTTGATAAATTAAGCACAAGATGGCGATAACTGGACTCTCCTTTTTATCAAAGAGAAGTGGATTTTTAATAATATAACAATTTTTAAGGGTTAAACAACTTACTTTGAGGTGACCTCCATCTCTACTGTACTGAATTCTGGAACACATAGCTGCTTCACATACTGCAAACCTATTAAAATTAAACATACTTATAGGAATTTTAACTTTAAATGGCACTAGTGCCAAGGACCTTTTGAATTATTCTAGTTTAAACTGTATTTAAGTTTTTAGCATGCAGGTGAGTAAACACAGCTCAGTCTACATAATTTCAATAACATTTCCTGAGCTATTTTATGTTTTGCACATGTAACTTTTGTAATTGTATGTTTCCAGTGTGTCCAAAAACTGACATTTTGTTTAAGCCATTGGATTTTTAATTTATTGATGTACTGAATAAAGAAATTATAAAGTGTCATTATTTGTATGTATCAGCTCCCCAACCTTAAGGGAATATTTAATCACAAAATGACTGCTGTTAATAAATGATGACAAAAACAAATAATTGATAACTTTATCAATTATCAAATATTGGGTATTCTCGTACAAAGGGGGACAAGACATGTTGACAAATAGTTCTAACTCTGTAGTAAAATTAAACTGGTTTTGACTTCCGTACATGTATAACTGCTTCCACTTAAACCATAGAGCATGCACCATACAACTTATAAGCAGATTTATCATATTAGAATAATTTTCCATGCTGAAGACCATTTCTGCCCAAACAAACAGCTATGTTATCAAAGTATTGATCACAGAGAGAATTTGAAAAAATAAAATATTTGGTCAGGCATTTCTGTGTTCATCTAAATAAATGATACTTTTAAATGCAAGGCTCAAAGGGAGACAAACTGTGTACTATCAAATACCTCTAGCTTCATTGAAATATTTCCTCTGTACTGCAGACAGACTTGTATTGACAAACTGATCATTAATCAACGTAAATAATTTTGTCATAGTACCACTTTCACAAGCTGTGTTGGGCATAATAATCTGAAACAAAAAAATCAGGGTAAGTTAGGTCCTGATGTACATGATGTAGGCATATCCATATTTATCCTGCTATTAAGCATTTAATTGCACAAGTATGGGTGTACGATTATTGCAAAGTGATATTCAAATAGTAGCATAATATTGTTTCCTGTTATTCCAACAAATTATGAGCAAGCCGGAATGGTAAATTCGGAAATCAGTTGACTGATGTCTTCAAATACATCCGTATTTTTTCAGAAATGTTGAAATGTTTTAACAATTATAAAAGAAAATGGTCCATTCGGTTATGTTTTAAGAATTGCTGGATAAAAACAATACAAGTACATTGCTGGAAAATATCAAATTCATTTGTACTTGCTGCAAAACGGGTAAAAACAATCCGCAATGTCTTGCAACATGTTACCTGTTTCTAAAGCTCGTACCAATAATTTGGATTTTTTCCAGCAATGTATATGTATACACATGTTGACTGTGGACTATTCCATTGAAAGTACTGTGGTTGGGTAAAAAAGGAAATTCTATTAATGAACATAGGTGGTATATGCTGCTTCTCCGCTAAGCACGCAGCATTTAGGAGTAAGAGCATAGACTGGTCGGCCCAGAGTCAGAATA
>JARWCS010000042.1:37010-47978 GCA_034783895.1 Geukensia demissa | reverse complement strand
ATAAATACTGGTATCAACCTTATCAAAAGTCATTAATTGTATAATATTGGCATTTGCATAATCCCATGTTTTATTTGACTTCTAATGGTATTGAAACACTAAATTGCACGTGTTTATAATAACACCGTAGTAAAGGAAAATATGGTTTCCTGATCGGTTGCTTTTTGGTTTTGAACTAGCAGAGAGCAACTGTGAGTACTCTTTCGATGTCGATACTTTTGTTGTATTATTTTCATTGTATTTGTTTTCAGTATCGATCACAAGTGTTAAATCCATTTCATTCTATTTTGTGGTGTTTGACATTCCTGTTTTGACCCACCACTGCTCCATGATATGGGGTGGGGGTTTTAGCGTTCACAAACTGGTTAAATCCCACCACATACCTAGTATGAATGTCCTAAGCCAAGAACTTGTAGTCAAGTATTTGCCGTTTTTTAAATAATCATTAGTTGTCATTCGTTCACCATTTTTCAGTTTATAAGGTCGATACGCGTGTTTTATGTTTTATTTCGGGGGCCTTTTACAGCTTCCGCTATGGACTCCGATTCATTGTTGAAGGCCGTAATGGGACCTGTAGATGTTTAAATTCGACTGTTATTTGGTGGATATCTGTCTCATGGACAATCATGCCACATGTCCTTTTTATATTACCACACGGATCAGCTGGTATTACTATACTACTTCAAAGTTTGTGGAAAATCGATATTTTGTGCCCCTTATAACCAAGTGCTTCGGAGTGAAATGAGCACTACAATTCAATATGACAAATATCATGAACGTTTTGATGCAAACTGAGATACTCTGTAGTAAAGATTTTATAATTTTTTGCATGCAAATCGCTGAATGTTTTTCATTCACATTTTGACCCTAGGTCGTCTGATCGAAACCTTCTACTTCAACGTGTACACTCTCTTACTGCGAAGTTTCAAGTTTCTATTTTCAACGGTCTACGAAAAATATTTGGTCATCCCAGGCATACATACCTATGAACAGGCATAATCTAGTTGTTTGATTTAAAAAAAAACAACAGACAAATGGTAAATGAACAACATTGTTCAAAATTATGAAATGTCTAAATGTCCTTATATGCTACCGTACAGACATGGTATAAATTGTCATTTTGCGTTGGATCTTACTTTCTCAAACATGGAATCACTATGTTCGATTACTATCCATGCTTAGAAACTTGACGATTTGAATCAGCGGGAATGGCATCCTTAGTCTGCTTTCTGATAACGTGTTTTGTTCTGAAATGCATCATTGTTACGAACCTTTCCAGAACGACATCGGTAATTTTGATATTCATTTAATGCTTTGTGATGTAAAAAGCAAGAGGAGCTTCATGTATAAAACTAACGATATGTTTTCCTGATTTGCATTGCCATCTGGTATTCGCATAAATTCAAACGTTTTTTTTTTCTTGAGTGGCATAATTATAAATTTGTAGTCTATCTGAATTCCAATATAAGATGCATTTCTGAAATTTCTGATTGTCCAATGTCCATGTTTCGTCAGTATGAAATATGTTAATTTTTGTGTTTGTGATACATATAAACATGTAGGATTTATATGTTTTATTTTATACGACAATATTCCAGTTTTTAGGGTAACGTGTACGGGTTGTCATGTCTAAAAAGGCATCTTTTGAAGACTTTTCGAGTTTCTCGTTTAGGCAGCCATTTCTTCCTAGATTTATCTGATAAATAATTACCATGGACTTGACTCATTGTCACACAACTGATACTCGGACTTTCCTGTGTGTCACCTCAATTCGAGAGTGTTTACTTCCGACAAACGAATGTATTCATCAGTTATAGTTATAAGATTGGTCTAATTTCTAATTGCATGAGATATTGATCACACATACAACACTAAATGCAGATCATCCCGGTAAGTGCAAACAGGATTTTGTTCACTGTAAAAAAGTTTTATATAATCTGTGTTGTTTCGTCAAGAACAATGAAATGTTGCATGTGTTAAAACATTAAATAGGTTCCAGTCACATAGATAAAATTAATATTAAATATATTTTTATGGAAGAAAATTATCTTCATTCAGAACAGCATTAAATAATGAAATATTATTTAATTTTCATATTCTATAAATATAACCCTGCATGACATTTCAATGCCACAATAAATGAGAAATTGAATATCTTTTACAAACATAATTGTCACAAAAACGGCCTAAGTAGAACTAAAAAGTTTCAGATGAGAAAAAGCAACGAGTGTCATATAAAAGCTTCTAACTTTTCAACGTTAATTTAATCCATCATGTGGCCAAGTCTGGACCGTCTGGTGTAGAATACCAAAGTGAGTGATAAAAGGTGCATATTCCAAAGAAACAAGACTATTCGAAATACACGAAATAATGAAACGAAACCAAAAACAACAAATGCCTGGAATCCACGAAAGCCTCTTCAAAACAGGAGCGAGATCGGTTGGTCCGAAAGATTAAGCATCTCCTATCTCGCGGGCGACACCCGTCTTGGAATCGTTTAACTCGTTTAACAGCGGATTGACGTCAATTCAAAAGAATAGGTAGTTTATTGCTGAATAACTGGTAAACAATCCACAACTAGTTGAGATACATTTAATATAATATGGATCAACCGATTCATGATGGCGATCATTAAACCTAAGCAGGAACGATTGCAACCTTGAGTGGACGTATCCTTGTTGTAGTTAATTACGTGACAACAACAATGCTGTCTTTAGAAAATCTTGAAACTTGGAACAGGCACGATAGTATCGAATCAACTGCGACATATAAACCCCGTAGACAGGGGAAGCAGTAATATTGCCACATGATTATGGGAAATTTACAATAGGAAAGTTTGTCGTAAATATTAAAAACAAATAATTGTGTTCGTCCTTTCATCTAAAACATAAATATAAACACCGTTTCGTTTGAAAACAGAAGAGAAAATGTAAGGGTCCGACAAAAAGTCACCCACCCCCAAAGTGGTTCTACACAGGTGGCCAAGGATGGATAGATTTCTTGATCTTACGGACCACACAGTCGACAAGGAGTGTGTGAAGTGATGTCTTCAACCGGGGAGCAATGTATCCTTGTGTATCAACGACTGGATGGACATCCATAATGAAAACCAAAATAAGGACAACTAACTTGTTTTCAGCATAAATAAACCAATCATTTGACAATTCATTTAACTTGCCTTGTTTATTAAAAAAGTTGAAATGTTATTCAAAGCAGTTTAAATGAAGGATTAAAATCGTTTTTATAATTGTGTCCAGATTAGAAAATGCTTAGTTTCTCAGTGAAATCAGAGCCGCTATATTGGAAATATAACTACACTGAAAACTAAAAACCCAAGAAAACGAGGGTGGGCTCAGTAAGCTGCTCCTGTTCCACCACTGTGATCTTTTATGTTACTCGTTGTTCTTTTCCGGGGTTTAGTCACATCGAGCGATTGCCTAGGAATGGATCACAGTTACGACAGTGGAACGATATCCATTACAATTTATGAAATGGATATTGGTAACGGTCAGTAAGATCATGATGGTGACCGAAAAATTTCCGAAGTGATGACCATTCCACCAGAAAAACCTTTGGTTGATTAGCTTTCTTGTCAGCAGCAACCAACTGTCAACAATATTCTGATTGGATGCACAGGCTCTTGAATATCGTAACATCTGAAACATATATAATTCATATACAGATCAAGCTGAAAGTCTGCTACACATGAATGGAAAGATCACAAAGGAAAAATCATAGTCATATTTGGTCGTAAAACATTTTTTTTTCAAATCCACTCTTACTGTCGATTTCTTAGTTGTAAGTCCAGGTATTATGAGAAAGACCTTTCTGTGTCTAAAACTAAACATTTGTATTTGATAGATCTTTTATTGTGCAAAGTTTGCTTGTGATTTTTTGTGCGAATGTTGTATCAAATTAGGTAATTTTTTAGTATTTTCATATTGAAAGCAATTTTCTATGTACAATGTGACATTGTAGAACCAAATAAACTAAAAATTCTGTTAGATTTTTTTCAATACAAAAATATAAAATAACAGATATTAGCCACTTCTCATTTTATAGCCAAATACTTTTGCCAAAAATGTGTCATAACGAAACTCGTTTTTTCCTACATTTGTTTAAATTTAAAAGCACTGAAAATAAAGAAAGGCTTCGAAACGTATTGCACCGAGTAGTTCGAATGCTACTGATGAGAAGTTACCCCGTGAAATTTAAATATAGCACATCAAAATTAACCATATGTTCTATCATTGTGGGACGTGTTTTTATTTATGTCTGGGTTTTAGAAAACCAGGTTAATAATACAGTGTGTTTGGATTTTTAAACCTGCTGTCCGAAAAAAAGGGAGTTATCCTTTGAGAACGGTGCATCAACTATATGTATAACATCCAATACTATTTGTAAATGTGTGTTTTTGTGACATTTTGAGTTCTCATAAATATGTGCAACCCAGCCATACATACATTCTGTGCATGTCAAAAGTCAGGAACCTTTAAAAAGTGGATGCCATTGTTTTGATGTGTCACTCGTTTACAATGTAAGCATAGTTGACCGATTGTTATTATATTTATATTGCCTCACATTTGATTTTGGGACCTTTAAAGTCTGCCTCACGATGTGAAAACTTTCCCTTGAAAAAGGTAACCTGTAGAAATTCCGTTGTTTGTAATTTGGGATTTTTTGGATGGTTGTCACTGAAGTAATCCTAACACATCTTCTTTGCTATAGTCAGTAAGAAACCCGAAATGCAAAGTCTACAAGGGCAAGAAATAAAAAGGCAAACAGGAAGAAAAACATCTGACGCGTAGGCTGCTTGACTGGAGAAGGACCTAATGTTCTAGAAGAATAAGCACATCCAGTTCCCTATGTTACGCCGTCTGCATCCGGCGTAAAGTTCTCAATGTCAAAATCGGGGTCAAAGAATTTTAATCATCGATTTCCTATCATTCGAAAAGGGGGCATGTAGTTTGGCAGTCTGAATAAGTAATTTGTTAATATAAAGTCTATAATTTATTTTTTCAAGGTTTTATATATTTATTTAACAACACTTACTTACACACATGTTTAAAATTTATTGAGTTTATTCCGTGTCGTAGGAACTGTCGCTTCCTGGTAGGGGAATTTTTACAGGTGGATTACATATGTAAAGACCTGGAATATATTTTAAAAATCTGCTTGAATGTCAAACTATAGACATTTTTAAAGCTGGAAAAGGGGTAAGAAGTGACCTATGTGGCTTATTGTGCAAATCGGGCAAAATCAATGTAATTAAAGACAAACTTTAAACCAACATATAAGAATGCATTTCAATTCCGACAAAGTGCTTAATAATATAATTAACATTTGACTTCTTTACATGACCAATGTGAATCCAAATAGGCCAATACCAAACATCAGAGCTCATTTATTGTTTCCAAATGTGATCACATTAAATACACTATATAAGACATCTATCTCCTTAAATTAAAATCATGGATACTATAAAGGTTCTTACTTTTGACATGTTAAAATATATTCGTGATGTTTTGGTGCGATCATATTTATTTTGAACAAAACACCCCCAAAAATTTTCTATTTTGACAGAAAATGCTAAATTCCTGTTGAAATGGTCAAATTTACCCTGTCGTTTTGTTGAAATGATGAAAAGTGTATAAGAAAAAATATTTCATTATTCAAAGACGGTTATTAAATAGAATTTATTGTGTCACAAAATCTAAAATTAATGGCCAAATATGGGGCTTTACGTACCTACTCCAACTGCAATTTAACATTATTTGATAGATTTCATGTCAGAAAATTCTGACCAATGGGCTAGTGAATAACCCCGGGGACCTCTGGTCCACCAGCAGAGGTATCGACACAATTTTTTTTAAATAAAGGTTTACCAATGTTGAATAAATATGGTGAATTTTTCTATGCTTTATAAACATTAAAGGAGTTTCCTCTAATCAGTAGCATATAATAACCAAAGCATAGGAAGTCTCAAGTAAAAAGTACTTAAATTCATACAAATTGAAGAAATAGGAAGCATAATCGAGCGGTAGTTATAACTAGACAGTGCAATTCGTTTCGTATTTTTCATTGCCTTAGTATTTAGACCTATTAGTTCTAGAAAACAAGCGGCACCTGTCGTGGAGTTTTTAAACTCTTATCACTGTTAACGTCAATTCTAGAAGAGGTCAACTCATTGTTGAATTACATTAACAGGTCCACAACTTTTTAGATACACTGATACCATATGGATCAAACAAATCATGATGACGACCATAAAATCTAGGAAGAGACGATTTCGCCCTTGTTGTAGTAATTAACGTGACAACAGGCAATGCTCTAGTTAGGAAATCCTGATACTTGGAAGAGGCACGAAAGTATCGAATCAACTGCGACACATAAACCCCATATGAACCGAAAAATGAAATTTGCGACAGACTTACTGAATTCTAGGCAGAAAACATTGAAAAACATATCATCAATGTCCAGCTGTGACAAGTTTAAACAACACAAAATTTTATATTGTTCCTGCAATGTCCATCGTATTGAACAGTTTGTTTAGACAACATATAATCACTGGTGATTTTTCTGTCTGGAAAGTAAAAAAATATATCACAGCCATGTCAAATACAAAAGACACAATCGTGAAAAAGTTGCTATTAGAATTAGATTAAAAGCAAAACAATTGTGTTATCTGTTAGCTTTGTCTTGTCGTCTTTCTGTTGTACCTTACATTGGTTAACATGCAGCAATTTGTATGATTGTAAGTCATTGTTGATTATTCTTTAATTTTTTTTCTTTTCCAGATAATAACCTGAATGTAGAAGTAAGCATCTAAAGTTCAGAGCTAAAATAATTTCTTAAATGGCAGGTACGATTCAATTCAGGCTTCAGTACTTTTAAATAACATTGTAAAATATAACCGGTAACTAAACGTTATAACAAACTGCTTAGACTTCTTCGTCTCATAAAACATATAAGAGCAAAAATGAGAATAGATAAATACATATTTTCATCGTGGACCATGCATTTCTTCTCTAGGTTTAGTACTCGAGTTACTTAAAATTAGCATTTATCGACATTTAATCAATTTAGGATTCACAGCAATATTTTGAATAAATTTTAATTCAACTATAATGTTTTTTCTAAAGCTATGTTGTGAAATATTTTCTTTTCTTCAATTCCGGGTTGAATTAACATATTATTAAAGAATATTTTTAAATTAGCTAAAATATGTAGATACATATGATATTAAATTAGTCATTACTACTGATATGTTCGTTTGTAGATTATCATTGGGTAGATGAATATGATCTTCTACAGAAAACTCGAAACATTGAATTAGCTAGTCGAATTAGTAAGTAAATCAAGTACAGCAAAATACGTGAAATACAGATTAAATGGTATATCATTGTTGTTTATTCTTGTTGCCTTTCAAGAAGATTTCTATCCTTAATACATAAATTACCAAATATTTACTGTTTCATATCAATGTCTACCAAGTACACAAACCATTGTTTTTAAGTCCGACAAGGGCACTGATTATTTTTAAAAACTGTCATAGTGAAGAATATCACCATCTTGAAACATCTTCAAACGTGTCTTTAAGCAGGTCATGTAGTCATATAGTAATTTTTTGTTTAAAGACTCGACATTGTCTCAAAACATGCTTCAATTACTATATATTTATCATCCAATACTATGACAAAGTCTAAAAACACAAATGATTATTGTTTCTAGAGTATCAAAAATTCTACCGAAGTTTAAAATAAACTTAATGCAGTTGATCACAAAGTAACTTCAGTCGACAGTTACATGCATTTCAAACACTTTTATACAACTTTCCCACACAACTTTATGAAAAAGATTTGGTAATATGATTGATTGGAACTTTGATGAATCTTGTTTGAATTTATGTTTGTCGTAAAAAATCTTTTTTAAGCTTTGCAGCAAGTATAACTTATTTCTTAAACGTCGGTGGTCACCTTGTTAATAGTTGTACTGTGCAGGGTTGTCATTGACTGTCTTACTGATCGACATATTGTCTAGATAGGTAAAGGGAAGATCGGGTATAGTTTTATTCCATCATGTTTCATGTGTTTAAAGCGTATGCTAGATCTGGCTACCTAGCTTATGTGTTGTTTTAAGTTTGTCTTGTGAAAGTGTATTCTCATTGTATTGAATTGTTATATGGTGGATGGTGCCTTTTGTTTTGGTTTCATGTATTATTATTCACTATTTTATTGTATCTATCTGCAATTTGGTTTGTTTGTTTAAAGCTCACGAGTAAAGATTAATGAATCAAGTTATAAACATGTACTTTTTTAGAGGAAAATAAAAAGGCAAAATGTGTATGTACAAATTATAAAAAAAAAATTCGCGACATGATTTTGTGTCGAAATTCTGCATACAATTTTAGCAATTCAAAAAAACCTGAAAAAGTAGAACACAATTCATTGTGTATTCTATTGATCATAACATAATGATAAAACATTAACACAATTTATATTTTGCCAGTTCCAAAATTACCATAAAAATCTTGCTGTATCCCTGTGATTTTAAGCATTTTGAGAACAAATGTCAGCTTCGCAATATTGTTTATGAATAGATATAGATATTTCTCACGTATGAAGACGACATTTTCTAACGTGCAGCTTTAAATTTGAATCATGGATTTCAGAAGCTGCCTACCCTTTTGGAACACCTTAGCTCACATCCGGTTTTACTTGATAGGGGATTTCAGTTCTCCTTTTCTTTGTAATATATTATGTTTATTAAATAATTTTTTCTATCAGTCATTACCTTCTTTATCCGTGGATGGGGATGGAGTTTTTTCCTTCTTTGCATGTATTTCAAACTTTCAATTTCAGCTATGTCTTAAGGAGTCAAGAATATTACCAAAAAAGTCCTAAATTTGCATATACTAATAAAATTAGAAATTAAGAAAGATCCAATTTTAATTTTTAGACAAATTCTAACCATCAGTTATTTATTCAATTTTTTTTTCAAAAGATTTAAACATATCTTGCAAAAATCTTGAATTCTAATGTTTAACAGTCAACAACACTACCAAAAACGGAAATGTATCCTAAATTTACATATACGTCTATAATAAAAAAAATTAGAAAGTTCCAATTTTAATTTTAAGACATATTCTAAGCATCAATTGGTTTATTTAACAATGTTTCAAAAGAATTTCACATATTTTGCCAAAAATATTGAATTCCATTGTTTAAGGTATGAAAAGTTCATTTGGATGCGGGTAAAAATCTGAGCGTAGAAAATTGATGAGACTTTGGGATTATATTCAAATTTGCAATATTTTTAATTTCCATGCTCAGATTTTTACCCAGACAAATGTAAAGAGTTTTAGGGCCATTTGACCTTTCATGACCTCATTCCACATATGATAGTAATCCTGACTGATTATCAATGGCTAACAATGTAAGATTCTTTATAGAAATGTGGAAATGAAAACACACAAGGCTTTAAAAATTATTTGGTTTGTTGTTTAATACTCAAGGTCAAGACAGGGTCAAACAGTATATATGGGATGACAAAAGCAGCAATGCTACAAACTAAAAGGGTTGTCATAGCAACAGAAAACTACAGGTGACACACACTTACCACCATCATCAGCTAAAAACCACAAAACCACATCAATATAAGGTAAAACAACAAAGGACTGCATTAGGGATTTGTAGCACACAGAGAAAAACAAGAGTTTGAAACACATATATTTTTTAAACAGGATTTATTTCTGTGGTTATGGATACATGTTCTATTTATAGATTTTAAACACGGGTAAGAGTATTCTAAATTGTTATGAATTCTGCCATTCTATTAGAATATCATTTTTGAATCAATTCCTCCTTAATTGAACTTTGATTTGAATATTTATGACACCACTTATAAAGATTTTTGCATGCAAATCATACGTTTTTTATGAAGTAAACATCAGATTTGAATGCTTAATTTAGATAAGTGTTAGTAGGTTCTTCATTCTTATACATGTATTGCTTAGTCCTATAGTTTAATGTCTGAAAAATTGCTTTTGCTGTAAATTTTAATGAAAATATACAAATGGTCAAAATAATAAACAACTGAGCAGATATTGAAGGCATAATTATAATTTATCAGATTTTACCTTCTATTTATTTAATATGATGTTATCTTGAAGCATACAGTCAGGACTCATTGCCATCCTTGTGCCATGTTTTGTTATTCTAATTTTAACTTTTGATATCTGTTTGGTGAGATGTGGCGACGTATCCTCGATATTCACACTATATCTATACTGTCCACATTAATTTGGAAGAGAAAGATTTTTGCCAACACTCTCAGTGACACATGGTCTAATGGGATTGAATAGTTTCTCATCATAGGAAACACTTACTAGCTGCTATCTGGCAGGAGCTGTATAATGAAAGATTTTACCATTTGCAAAGGATCTCATCAGATTTTGCCTTTCCCAGAAGCCTCAAAATTTTGCTTTATAATAGCAAGCTCCATAAGACTTTGACCAAAGAGAAAGGTCATATAAAACATATCTTGCTCATTGCTGATTCCCTCCCCATGACTTTGAACAAAGCTGTGGGCTACAAACATCATTGTGAAAGGATTTTTCAGATTTTGCTAATGAAAGAAATTTGACAGGATTTTGCTAATGACTGATAGCCTCACAAGATTTTGCTCATTGTTCTTGGACTCAAAGGGTTTTTTTATTGCCAATGCCTTGTGAAATTTTGTTATACAGAAGCATTCATATGGTTTTACTAAGGGTAAATGAAACATCAGATTTTTCATATTCCCTAGGGTCCTGTAAATTTTTCTTAAATGTAACAGGCTTTTTAATAACTTGGTCACTGCTGAACGCTGTAAAAGTTTTTTTTTTGTCAACAGTGACCTAGGAAGATTTTGTTAATCACTGGTGACATAATTAAATTTTGTTTCATCAATAGTGACTTAGTAAAATTT
>JARWCS010000042.1:16750-29548 GCA_034783895.1 Geukensia demissa | reverse complement strand
TACCCCGCCTTCCTCGAGGGCCCCAAAGCGAAACAAGATTTAACTTCTTTTCCTCTGTTTATGGATTTTTTTAAATCATTGCTAGCTTGCTCGCTTATGATGTGAAACTAACAGTATAAGTTCGATTTTTTTAACTCACAATACAAACGACTGCAGTAACTTGTTGTGATGACACATTGGAACTATGTATAATTTCATTTCAAAATTATTTATGACAAAAGTAGAAGTTTATTCATGAAGTGTATCAGAAATGAAGCTTTTTTATTCAGTTATAGGGATTAATTCATGAAAACAAAAAATAATAATCAATTTTCGATGCAAAAATCACAATTCTGAAAAAGGTATAAACACATATTTTGACTATTTTAGAGAAAAAAAACTGGAGTACTTATAAATTTTCTATCCCCGTTCTAAGTTTTTCTACTATCAATGGAGCTAATTAAGTTAAAAATATACAAAGCATACACTCAAAATACATGTAATTTAATTTCGTCGTGTTCCGTCCTCTTTGAAGGTGGTGCCTTTCTCATATTAAAATTTTAAATCGCGAAAAAGGTGATAAATAGCAGTTTTTATACTTATCTGTTTTTAGCAGTCCTTGACTCTGTCGAATATAAGCTATATTAACATATAGTAAAATACATTTGAAATTCTGTAAACGGATGAAAATCCAACAAATCTTTGTAACAGGAGGGTTGCGCACAGACCTTTGATGCCGTCCCCTGCGGTTTACGGAAATGTCTAGACTGGTACGAAAAAACCTACGCCCATCTACATCAAATGTCTCACAGACAGACAGACACTAAATTAGACGACGGACGCAAGAACGACGACAGTCTCTACCATAAATACAAGTCAGACACTTAGTTCGTTCCACTGGAAATCCGAGCTTTATGGTTTGGCAATAAGACTCAAGATGATTCAGTTTTCATTATTTAATTATTAACAATAGTACGTTTATCCAAAAAGATTCAACAAAATTAAATATTGCTGTTTAATAAGTGTAAAACTTTAGTTAATATTTTATTTCGCAAAAATAAAGTAAATATGGATTTCAAAAATGTTTGGCAGCACTGACAAGGTGAATATAATGAACATCCCCAAAATAAACTAGAGGAACAAGCAGTGGTGTTCAAAAATGAGGGAAAATATATCCAAAAATTTACTGAAGGTTTACATCTTAATATTGGGCTTTTATTCAGAACATTATTAACCAACTATTCAGAGAGAGTAAATGAACCTTGTAATTTCAAGTCTTCCAAAAGTAAAGATAACTCCAATAAAAATCAGGAGTAAATTTAGAATCTATTCAGATTCATGTTTAATTTAGTAGTCTATTAACACTTGGTGGTCACTTCTAAACAAACCTACTAGCAGAGATGTGACAAACTATTCCAACGCAACCTATATTGTTTATTTAAAACCGTAAATCTAAGGGAGATAATAATGAAATTACAAAAGCATATATCCGTCACATCTTCAAGGGGTGTGTTCGTTATATTTATAAAAGCCAGGGTGTGTTTGACATTTAATAATTCAGAAGGTATCTTAATGCTACCTCCGCCGAGGTTTAAATCCGATGTGTTCAAAATACATAGTAGCGTTTACATTAGTAACGTTGACCAGATGCTGCCAAGGTTGTCAAGTGGCAGGTAACTGTTAAATAACTAATTTAGGCAATATCCTGGTTTAATCTCACCTGGGATATTTGATTTTTATTTAGTAGTATTTTTACGATAATGATTTTCTTTCTAAATTAAAATGCAAAATTTTCTACGCTTTATATGAATTTGTAAAGGTGATCTAATATTTAAATGTATTATTAATCCTGGTTTAGTCCCACCCATTGTGAAAAATCATTAAATTATCACTGAGGGTGGGACTAAACCAGGATTCATATATAAGTGTCTTATATATGAATCCTGGTTATATAAGTGTCTTATATATATATTCCTGCTTTAGTCCCACCCATCTGGAAAAAATCATTAAATTAACACTGAGGGTGGGACTTAACCAGGATTAATATATAAGTGTCTTATATTTTAATCCTGGTTTAGTCCCACCTAAATGGAAAATCGTTAAATTAACATTGAGGGTGGGACTAAACCAGGATTAATATAAGAGAGTGTTTTATTTATTTCATAGTGTTCACATTTTACTATTTATTTGTATTTCATGTTAATATATCAATTATTCTGTCATCCTTTCCCCACGCTCTGAAAAGGGTTTTCTTTTGGGGATATGCCTTCAGCAAAAAGGGGCATGGAATGTTTTGGGGGCATACGCAAAGAAACTGATATGCTTTCAACACTTTGACCTTGACCTCGACCTTCAACGAGTATGTAACAAGGTCAAGGTCAGGAAGATGACATGAAATATAACGTACATTAAGATGTCTGTTTTTTTTTAAATTTCACTTTAACTTTGACCTTGAACCTTGATTTTAACCTTTGACCTTGAACTTTGATCTTGACCTTTGTGTTATAGGTCAAAAGTTAAGGTCAAATGAATAAGCATCTGTTATTTGGAATATGAATATATGACCATGACCTTGATCTTATATTGTAATTCATTTACCTTGAACTTATAAAAATATCTATTAAGGGAAGTTAAAAGGGTGTGAAATACATGGTAAATAATAATAGCCTTTAGCATCATACAGTATTACAGTCTAACATACTTGGTATAAAAAAGTATTTAAGAATAGCCTATAGTATCATATCACAATCCCACATAAATGATAAAAGTGGTATATAAGAATAACCTACAATATCCTATAACAGTCGAAATACAAAATTACCAATGTTAAATAAATATGGAAAATTTGAACACATATGATATAAATGATATAAGAGAATAAATTATAGTATCCTATTTCACCCACAGATATGATAGAAATACCATAACCGAATAACTTACAGTATCCTTTTATAGTCCCAAATATATGATATAAATGATACAAGAGAATAGACCATAGTATCCTATTACATTGACACCTATATGGTATAAATGTTATGAGAGAATGGACTATAGTATCGTATTATTGTCCCACAGATAAGATACAAATGGTATGAGGGAATAGGCTAGAGAATCTTATTAAAGTACAACATATATGATAGAAATAGCATATTCATTGATCAAATTTCTAGAGTATAAAATGCACTTTATTCCGTAATTGATACATCCCCCATAAACAATATGCAAGTAATCTTTTATGAAATAAAGGGCATCTTGTTCAAACGTTCAGGGTTAAAAATGCACTTTATTCCGTAAATTATATACCCCGCAAACAGGAGGCAAATAATCTTTTACGGAATAAAGGGCATATTGTTAAAACGTATAGAGTCAAAAATGCTCTTTATTGCGTGAAAGATGTAAAATTAACATCCCCCACAAACAGTGGGTAAATAATCTTTAACGGAATAAAGGACATTTTGTTAAAAAGTCTAGAGTAAAAAAACACTTTATTCAATAAGAAATACACCCCACAAATAGTGGGCAATTAATATCTTACTAAATAAAGTGCATCTTGTTAAAACGTCCGGAGTCAAAACTGCACTTTATTACATAAATGATACATCATCCACAAACAGTGGACAAATAATCTTTTACGGAATAAAGGCCATCTGGTTAAAACGTCCAGAGTCAAAAATGCAATTTATTCCGTAAATGCTACATCCTCTACTGGAATGGCGGGACCAATGTTTGATATATATAGTCCTACATATAGGACAGATGTATTTATGTAGGACTATTTTTATCATACTTTGGTCCCACCATTCCAGTAAAGGGGGTTGTATTAATGTAGGACTATATATATCATGCTTTGGCCCCACCATTCCAGTAAAGGACAGATGCATTAATGTAGGACTATATATATTATGCTTTGGTTCCACCATTCCAGTAAAGGACAGATGCATTAATGTAGGACTGTATATATCATACTTTGGTCCCACAATTCAAGTAAAGGACAGATGCAGTAATGTAAGACTATATATATCAAACGTTGGTCCCACCATTCCAGTAAAGGATGGATGTATTAATGTAGGACTATATATATCATACTTTGGTCTCACCATTCCAGTAAAGGGTGGATGTATTAATGAAGTACTATATATATCATACTTTGGTCACACCATTCCAGTACAGGACAGATGTATGAATGTAGTACTATATATATATATCATACTCATCCCACCATTCCAGTAAAGGATGATTGTATTAATGTAGGACTATATATATATATATATACAACAAATTTACAAATCGCATCACCAATAACAGTTGAAATAATGTATCGTTTCAGAGCCAGTTCATCCTTCAGGATCGCAGTACTTTTTTTATTATGCTCTCAGGTTACTCCTGTATAATATTATTTAGGGCATCTTGGCAATTTCTTTTGAAGCATGCAGCAAGTCATTTGTTACAGAGTCGATTCTTAAATATTCTAATTTTAAAATGATATTTCCAAATTAAAATAATGTATTACAATTTCAGGAAATCTAATTTCAATTACTAGAATTGACGTTTTAATGACGATTTTGTAATCTGATGCATACAATTTCAGCCTAGTTGCACATAATCACGCTTTACTTGAAAGATTTGAACACAAGTATTCCTCAAGTCAAAGACTTGGAAATCTACTTTTTTTTTTGGATTGAATGTTGTTTTGCTTATCTTTGTAACAAAGACAATTAAACGCTATTTTAACTATTGAATACAACTTGAATAAACAAAAAATACCTAGTTGCACATAATCACACTTTACTTGAAAGAGTTCCTTAAGTCAAATACTTGGAAATCTATATCAAATTACACAAAATCTGAAACAAATTTCTTAGAATTATGTTCTTAAATAAACACATATAGGATGGAAGCATTAACAACATATTGTATTCCTTTATTAACAAACCTGCTTATCAGCCATTTTATCTTTTTCTTCCTTGCCACATTCTTCTTGCGCTATCAAATCCTTATCCTGTCCACGCTTTTCCTGTATCATATATTTATAAACAACACATTTACAAATCAGGTCACCAATAACAGTGGAAGTAATTGGAATATTCTATTCAGGATCTGTTCCAATTTCATTTTTTCTACTGTTTCACTGAAACTGTAATACATTCAAACTATATTTTCAGATGCTGCAAAATGAGCCCTTGTGCTTGGACTCCATTATCTCCAATTATAAATAAATAGTTATTTGTCTGTCTGTCACATTCTATTATCTTTAAGTAAATTTTAGAAAAATAATCATGGGCAATTCTTTAGAGAGACAATCATACCTTCATGATCTGTTTGTCCTTCTCAAAATCAAAAGGGTCATCGTCCAATATTTCTGTCATGTCTGTAATGAGATATCAAAAACATTTCTTAACTACATTAAACTAAAAGACACATAAGCCTGTCCTAGTAACATCGAATGGGGACACACATGACAAATTCTTACTAAATGGGGACATGTTCAGTAGAAATTTGAAGAAAACTTTACTGTCTATTTTTATTTGTTGACAATAGGTATTTTTTCTTGTTCTGGTGACAATCAATTAGGTAAGTAACAACATCATGCTGATATTTTTGCAAACAATAATTGGAGAAATTTGAGACTTTTATCCATCAACCTGATAACCAATTATATCTGTACATGACTTCATTAAGTGGTATAAAGAATTTAGATGTACTGACATTCCCAATAAAAATGATGCCATATTAGAAGACAAGCTTTCAAAAACATCTTAAGCCAGTTTAGGTTAATGTTATGTCAGAACATCTCTTTACTTCATCAAACTAGAACACACATATTCATGTCCTAGTAACATCAAGTGGGGACACACATGATATTCTTTTTAACTGGGGACATGTTCACTAGAAATTTGGACAAAACGCTACTATTTTTATTTGTTGACAATGGGTATTTTCCCTGTTTCTGGTGACTGTCAATCAGGGAAGTAATGGCATCATGCTGACATTTTTGCAATCAATGACTGGAGAATCTATCAACCTAACAAAAAATTTTAACTGTGAGTGACTTTAAACGTCCAATGTAACGACATTCCTGATACACTGATGCCAGATTAGGAGTCATGCTCTCATAAAGTTATAAAGCCATATATGGTTTAATCTGATATTAAAACATTTCTTAACTACATCAAGATTAAACACACATATGCTTGTCCTAGTAACATCTAGTGAGTACCCATAAGATAAATTTCTAATAAATGGGGACATTTTTGGAAAAAAATTTGAGAAAACGTTTTTTTCAATTTGTATTTGTTGACACTATGTTTTTTGGAAGTAATGGAATCATGCTGATATCTTTGAAAGCTATGACTGGAAAACTTGATACTTTAATCAATCAACCCTATTACCAATTATAACTGTGAATAACTGAAATAAGTGGTACAAAGAATTTTGCTGTACTGAGATTCGTAATACGACTGATGCCAGGTAAGTAAGCAAGCATTCATTAACATCTTAAGCCTGTTAGGGTTAAATGTGATATCAAAACATTTCTTAACTAAATAAAACTAGAACACACATTCCTGTACTGGTAAAATCATGTGGGGACACACATGATAGATTCTTATTAACTGGGGACATGTTCACTAGAAATTTGGAGAAAACATTACTGTCTATTGTTATTGACACTATGTTTTTTGCTTCTGCTGACTGTGAATCTTAAAGGTAATGGCATCATGATGATATCTTGCGAAGAATGACTGGAGAATTTGAGACATTTGTCCATCGACCTGACTAATAATTATAACTGTGAATGACGTCCTTAAGAAATTTGATGTACTGAGATTCGTAATACAACTGATGCAAGATTAGTAGACAATCTTTCATAGACTTCTGAAGCCTCTTAGGGTTAAATAAGATGTCACAACATTTCTTAGCTACATCAAACTAAAACACACATATGCCTGTCCTAGTAACATCAAGTGGGGACACACATGATAGATACTTACTAACTGGGGACATGTCCAGTAGAAATTTGGAGAAAATGTTACTGGCTATTTTATTTGTTGACACTAGGTTTTTTTTCTTCTTCTGGTGACTGTCAATCAGGGAAGTAATGGCATCATCCTGATATTTTTGCAAACAATGATTGGAAAATTTAAGACTTTTATAAATCAACCAGATTACCAATTATATCTGTGAATAACTTTATTAAGAGGTATAAAGAATTTTGATGTACTGACATTCCTAATACGACTGATGACAGATTAGAAGACAAGCTTTCATAGACATTTTTAGCTAATTAGGGTTAAATGTGATGTCAAAAGATTTCTTAACTACATCAAACTAGAACACACATATGCCTGACCTAGTAAATTCAAGTGGGGACACACATGAAAGATTCTTCCTAACTTGGGACATGTTCAGTAGAAATTTGGAGAAAACGTAACTTTCAGTTTTTTATTTGTTGACATTATGTTTTTTTGCTTCTGCTTCTTTGAATCATAGAAGTAATGGCATCATCCTGATATCTTTTAAAGGAATGACTGGAGACTTTGAGACATTTGTCCATCAACCTGACTGCCAATTATAACTGTAAATGACATTATTAAGTGGTATAAATAATTTTTATGTACTTAGATTTGCAATACGGCTGATTAGAAGACAAGCTTTCATGAACTCCTAAGCCAGTTATGGTTAAATGTGATATCAAAAACATTTCTTAACTACATCAAACTAGAACACACATACGCCTGTCCTAGTAACATCAAGTGGGGACACACACGATAGATTTTTACTAATTGGGGACATTTTCAGTAGACATTTAGAGAAAACCTTACTATTTTCATTTTTTGACAATAGGTATTTTTTCTTCTTCTGACGACTGTCATTCAGGAAAGTAATTGCATCATCCTGATATCTTGACAAACAATGATTGGAAAATTTGAGACTTTTATCAAACAACCTGATTACCAATTATATCTGTGAATGTCTTCATTAAATGGTACAAAGAATTTTAATGTACTGACAATCATAATACGACTGATGCCAGATTAGAAGACAAGCTTTCAAAAACATCTAAAGCCAGTTAGGGTTAATTATTATGTCCGAACATTTCTTTACTACATCAAACTAGAACACACATATGCCTGTCCTGGTAACATCAAGTGGGGACACACAAGATAGATTCTTACTAACTTAGGACATGTTCACTAGAAATTTGGAGAAATCGTTACTATTTTTATTTGTTAACAATGGTTTTTTCTTCTTCTGGTGACTGTCAATCAGGGAAGTAATGGCATCACGCTGACATATTTCCAATCAATGATTGGAGAATCTATCATCATCACGCTGACATTTTTCCAATCAATGTTTGGAGAATCTAGCACCCTAACTACAACTTTTTACTGTGAGTGACTTTAAGAGTCCAATGTAACGTCATTCCTTTTACAACTGATGCCAGATTAGGAGTCATGCTCTCATAAAGTTATAAAGCCATAAAGCCATATATGGTTTAATCTGATATTAAAACAGTTCTTAACTCCATCAAGATTGGACAAACATATGATTGTCCTAGTGACATCTAGTGGACACACACAACATCAATTCCTATTAAATGGGGACATTTTCAGTAAAAATTTTGAGAAAACATTTCTTTCAATTTTTATTTGTTAACAGTATGTTTTCTTTTTGTCTGTTGGCTGTAAACCATGGAAGTAATGGCATCATGCTAATATCTTTGCAAGCAATGACTCAAGAATTTGATACTTTAATCTATCAACCTGATTACCAATTATAACTGTGAATGACTTTATTAAGTGGTATAAAGAATTTTGATATACTGATATTCGGAGACAAGCTTTCAAAAACATCTAAAGCTAGTCAGGGTTAAATATGATATCAAAACATTTCTTAACTATATCGTACTAGAACACACATTCCTGTCCTAGTAAAATTATGTGGGGACACACATGATAGATACTTACTAACTGGGGACATGTTCAGTAGAAATTTAGAGAAAACATTACTGTCTATTTTTATTTGCTGACAATAGGTGTTTTTTCCCTTCTGGTGTCTGTCAATTAAGGAAATAATGGCATCATGCTGATATCTTTGCAATCAATGATATGAGAATTTGAGACTTTAACTATCAACCTTACTACCAATTATAACTGTGAATGACTTCATCAACTAATATGAAGAATAGAGTTCAGTATACAGACATTCCTAATACAACTGACACCAGATAAGGAGAAAAGCTCTCATAAAGTTCTTAAGCCAGTGATTGTTTAACGTGATATCAAAAGTTCAAAACAGTTCTTAACTACATCAAGCTTGGACACACATATGCTTGTCCTAGTAACATCTAGTGGGGCCTCACATAATAGATTCATTAGAAATTTTGAGAAAACTTTCCTGTTCATTTTTAGTTGGAAATGGCATCATGATGGCTCTTTGCAAACATCAAAGGAGATATTTAGACCATAATCAAGCATCAGACTACAACTTCCTAGGAGAGCTGTAAATGACTTATCAACAGATATTGAAAATATATTTTGATGTTCAGCCAAACAAAAATCTCGAAGTCCCTAATCCTGAAAACAGGGTCATGACATTAACGTTGAACATCAGATAAGTTGAACACAGATATGTTGGACAAGCAGGTCCCCAGGTATCTAAAAATTGCAATCTTGCAATTTGAGGAAAATTCTAAACAATTAAAGGAAAAATTACCTCACAGCTGTGAACATTTTTCTATTTAAAAGAAAACAAATAATTACAATGCTAAGCAATTGAAGAGCAATAACTTTAGCACTGGACTTAGATTATCAAATAGTTTGCACACATTCAAATCTGCACATGATTATCATATAATGCAATTAAGTCAGTTTTTCTTCTTACATTTGGCTAAAGAATGTAGATCTCTGGATTGTAAAATTTTATACAACCTTAGTTTTTCCATCATGATCTGTTGTATGCTGTCATCATGTATAGATTGTTTTCTTGTATATGTGTGTACTCAAGGAAGATCAGCTGTTAGGTTCATAGTCAGTCACATTTAGATAAGGATACATTTTTGTCAGTAACAGAGTAAAGAAAGAGCTCCATTAGAAAATAATATCTGTTTTATAAAATATACATGGTGATGTCTCGTACAAACTTGCATTTTTAGGAAATAATATGGTGTCTACGCATTGAATGAATAAGTTGAAGGGATTAATATAAGTTGCAAAACTTTTTTCCCAATCCACTATAAAATAAATATGTTTAAACTAAAAAATACATTCATCATAAAACCAGTTGTTCTTTTGTTTTTGTTCTTCTCATATATTATTATGAACGTATGATAATAATCCCATAATCCCCTAAGGCAGGGGTTTTACTTAATCTTTCAATTAGTTTAACAGTTATCCTTTGCTAATTCATGTACCATCTGTCTTTGTTATTTTGTTTACTTTCTTCTGCTACTTATTCCAACATCAATTTTTTTCTTAATGACTGAGTTTTCCTGTATGTATTGATGCATGTTTGTTTTAATCTACTATAAGATTTATAGACGGATGGTTGAAATCTCACAAAACATGTTTAACCTAGCTGAATTTTTGGGCCTGTCCAAAGTTAAGTACCATTAGCTTTTATTTGTCTTGTATGCTTTTTTTAGACTTTGGTTCATTTATATGATATGTTATGGAGTTTAGATTGACATCCCTACTCACTAACCATGCTGTGCTAGTACATATTTTTGTTAAGAGGCTTACTGAATCCAGACTTGGATTGAGGGAGTTTCTGGCTATGTTGAAGACATATTGGTGGTCTTATTGTGTCAACATTTGCTTGTTGTCAGGTTGTTTTCTCTTTGTGGATTCCTGACTTAACATTATGGTAGTTCAATTTTTGTATGGTAGCGTCTTAAACAAGAGTGTAAATATAATGATTTTGATGAGATACTTACTTGTTTTTTTCCTAATAAGTCCAGTAAAAGACAGATCTTTTAGGTCAACTGTACACCACTAAAATAGAAAATAGAGAAAAATCGTTCATTTCAATAGGAGCCGAGAAATCAATGAAAGATTTATTTGTACAATGAATGTTGCCTGGTAGGATTGTACATTATTTGAATGATTTGTTTGTCTTGAACTTGGTATTTTGGGTCATAAATTTTCCTCAACTTGGTACTTGTCTGACTTTCTATCTATTTTGGTCTGAAAGTCACTAATGAGACTTACATGTAATTAGACAAAACGCATGTCTGGAGTATTAAGTTATAAACATGGTACCTTTTAATAAATAATTAACCTTGAGTGAGATGCATTATATCTTGTACAATCAAACAAGAATATCATTATGTATATATACGGGTTGATGTTTAGACGAATTAAATATATATTGATATACTTGTATTCAAATTGATCAGCAATAGATTCTTATCAGGTGTCAATATGTCAATCATATTTTTCATTTGAGCTCAAAAAAGGCATGTGTCAATGAGAATCAAGCAATGTGAACTCAAATGTGCACATTCTTTTGATATATATGCTAAAAATCAAAATGACTGATTCTTCACTTATAAACATACAGAATGATTATCATATGCATCTTTAATCTGCACCTGCAAAATCATATAGTACATCCTTTTATAACTAAAACTATCAAACAAGGAATAAATTATTTGTCGGCAAAAAGTTTGAAATAAATACCAGGGCAATTATCAACTATAAACCTGTAACGATTTGGTATGATTGTGCAAAGTTATTTCTGATACATCGTTTAAGGTTCCTCAACAGTGTAACACAAATAAAAAAAAACCTGAATCAGAACAGACTATGAAATAACACTTTTAGAAAATGAAAAAAGTTTGGATAGAAATGTTATAAACAAATTGTCTTCAACAAACCTTTCGTCTTTTCTTGTCACATTGCTCTTCTTTTTCTTTCAATTCTCTTTTATCCTATATCATATATGTAAACAACAAATTTACAAATTAAGTCAAAAATAACAATGGAAGTAATTGGAATATTTCCTTTTTATTCTTTTCCTTTTTTCTTACTTTAATTAAGATAGAACCAGGCATTTTCACAACCAATGCTTAGTCTAAGTAACATCAAAACAAATATTACAAATTGAAATAAGATTGAATACAAAATACACCAGGTTGAACATAATCACACTTCATTTGAAATCCTATATAAACATGATAAAGACATATACTGAAATCTGAATCACGTTACAGAAAATCTGAAACATTTATTTAAGAATATTGTACTTATACGAAATGAACGTATTTAGGATGAAACTGTCATAAAATTATTGTTTTCCTTTATCAACAAACCTGCATATCAGCCATTCTTGTCTTTCTTTTTTTCTTGCCACATTCTTGATTACTTTCCCCTGTCAGATGACTTACATGTACCAGTTCATCTTCTCCCTGTATCAAATATGTAAAATAACAAATTAACAAATCACTTCACAAATAACAATGGAAGTCAACTTACGAAGCCAGTTATAAAAAAAATGTGATATCAATCATTTCCTTATGTATTCAAACCAGGACACACTTATGCTTGTCCCAGTAACATCAAGTGGGAACACACGTGATAGATTCTAACTAAATGGGGACATGTTTAATAGAAATTTGGAGAAAAGTTACTTTCAAGTTTTATTAGTTGACAATATGTTTTTTTTTTCTTGTGACTTTGAATCAGGAAAGATATGGCATAATACTGACATCTTTGCAATCAATGACTGGAGATTTACAAATTTACACATTTACAAATCATGTCACCAATAAAAGTGGAAATAATTGGAATATTCTATTTGGGATCTGGCCCAATTTCTCTT
>JARWCS010000041.1:29321-39668 GCA_034783895.1 Geukensia demissa | reverse complement strand
TGACAAGTCTTTGAATTCGTGAAGCGAAGCACGCGGGGTCTGAAAATCAGCCAATCATCAGCCGAGAAATAACAAACATTTCCAACACCGGTCGAGGAGTGTGAAAATTACAAAAGAATTAGAGAAAATAATTTTAAATCCATCATTTGAGCCTATAGTGCAATTTTTTTCTTGGGACTGAGAACGAAAGACAGTTTTTCTTTTTACATTGCACATGTTTTTACAGTCGTGGTTTACATTAATGTGATTTTGAAGGACCAATTCAAGAATTATGACCTTTTGCTGTAGTACATCTTTTGGAATTTATCCATCTTTAACAGCCAAAGAAAACCTGTGTATTACAATAAACTCTGCTAAAAGGTTAATTTTAATTTTTTTCCTGTCTTTAGTGGTACATTATTTCCAAGAATATATAGAACCAGTAGAAGGACAGACAACCCAGTCTGCTCCACGACGAGATGTTAATCCCCTTCATCCAATGTCAGTACACACAGATCCAGAAAAAGTACAGTTACCACTAGGCGAGAATACACTAACACACAACATGGGTCTTCCAATTGTAGTTGTTTTAACACAGGTGAGTTAAGATGCCTGATCTTCCATAAAGTATTTGCATTTCTCAAGGAAGTGGCACAAATTCCAGAGGGAGCATACAAATATTTAAAAAAAAATGTTTTGTTTCTGGTAACCCGACCAACCCTGTTTTTTTACCCACAATCAAAAATTTTGTATTGCTGTTTTAAAAAAATCTCCAACTTAAATCATGTATATTTTTTTCCCAAAAATGAACATTGCATAACCAAAAATGTTCAGCTACAACAAAAATTGATCACCACTTTAAAGGGTGAATTCTGGGCGATTGTAATAACAGATCGGTTATGGTTTGATCAAGATCACATTTTCCAGATTTGCCAAGGTAAAAAAATCAGAGCTTCTGACCCTCTGAAATTCTAGGGGTTGATTGGAAACACAACACTTTTTCTAGGCCTAAAGAATCTTTGGGCTCAAACTTTTTTAATGGACTTATAAAACTAAAACATCAAATTGACTATGACCTACCAGATTAATATACATTAGTAAGCTGCACTTATGTTTGTCTTTCAAAAACATTAATCTCTTAAAGGTAAACAGACTAAGATACAAAGCTGAAGTTGTTATGGGGCTTTTCCAATGATTTTGAAACACTGTCAATGATTTGGGATAATAAGAAAAGAAAGGGGAAATAGGAAAGGATCAAAGTAAAATTCTTTTTGATAATGCATGAGACAATAGCAAACAGAGTAGATTATTGTTACACTGATAGTTTCAACTTTTTCTTTCTTCTGTAATCTTTTATCGCCTGTTTTATGTTGTTGATATTTGTCAATTGTTGAAGGTCCAAAAGTAACCGTCAGTTATTTGTAATTTTGACTCTGATAAATGACTGTTAAATTATCTTAGTGAAATATCACTTGAGATAATATTTTGTCTTACTAATAATTTATTCTGTGACTTTTTTTATAGACTGATGCAATCTCAAAGTTAGAAAAGGAACATGACTACAAAGAAGAGCATTTTGATTTTATACAGCAACATGTGCGGAAGTTTTGTTTAAAATGTATCCTTTTCAAATTTCAACATTTCCAATCAATTTCAACACTGCACAAATTCCATGGTGACATTTGGTATGCAGCCATAAATCAATTTTCTTGCTCTTGGATATTAAAAAATAACAAAAACAAATAAAAAAATAACTATTAATCCTAGGAGGACAAAATTTGATGTGCATATTGTTTGTGTAATGAAATTGTTGACTAAACACATGACATTTATCCTTGACTTATTTGCATGACTCAGTGACTTTAACACACTCATTGTCAAATTCAGCATAAGAAAAAGGAAGGATAGGAGGCAAACCACATTTTATCATTGCAAGTGCATATAAATTCACTACACCATCAGAAAAACAAATACTTCTTTGTTTGTTGAGGTGTTTAAGCCACTTTTAACAATATTTAAGTGGTATCTTAGTGGTCATTTTTTGGTAGGATTACCAGAAAGAACCAATGACCTAAGGAAAGGGAAAAAAACCTGGTTACATTAATAGTGAGTCAAGTGTAACCATGGTACAAATCAGGTCTGAACTAAGGCTGTTTAGGTTACACTGATTTCTTAAATTTATTTCAGTGTTTTCTACCCTTTTCTTGCATAAAGGGATATTTGAAGTATACAACGAGTATTGTAAATTTATCACCTATACTCCATGTCAGGCTTTTGTGGAGTGTGGTTTTCGAGCTATGTTAAATTATATGTGCATTTTTGCATTTGTATTTATTTTTATTCAAAAGAAAGAATTATTCCAATGATATCTATTCCTAGTTAAATTAATTATTATGCAGTGTTGATAATGCGTTCTCCCATGTGTCACTAGTGCATGCAAACAGCCACTTCTGGTAACAAATGGCTGATTTTACCATGTAAAATCCTCTTAGAGAATTAAAAACTAAGCATCGCCTAAAATACAGTGTGATTGCTTGCACTTTTTTCAATCCACAAAATAATAACTATAAGAATATGGCAGACGGTTTTTATTTCATAACCTTTTTTCCTGTTACAACAAACTCTGACATAGAGGATAGTGATAAAGCAAATGTCCTTATTTGATTTACATATCCTATGATAAGGTAAATTATTTTAACATTTCCATTACCTGCTCATTTCACTCCGTGTGTACATAACAACAACAACTATCGCTTAGCAACTTTCTAAATAATAAACTAATATTATTTATTTTGATAGCCAGAGTTGATAACCAGTGATACACAGCTCCCAATCATTGTGAAACCTACTGATATATTTGTACAGGCAGGTGTAAATGAATACATAGACCACTCCTCCACCCAGGCTGCCCAAAAACAATACAAAATTTCTAATATATAAATATTCTGTTTTTTTAAATTAATTTTGTTGTATATAAACTTAATAAACAAATCTTTAAAGTTTATTTTTCCTTAACATTTTGATCAGATGGTGCTTCATTGGTGTATACATCAGTAAAAGAAGAAAAGAATTGTGATTTATTGTATAATTATTTAGTACATAGGATCTATGGCTTTCCTTTCGATACTCCAGCATATGTTGTAGAGAAGGATAGTGTTTTTGTGTACGTATACCAGGTTTTTATTAGCTCACCTGGCCAAAGGCCATGTGAGCTTTTGTCATCACTTGGCATCTGTCGTCTGTAAACTTTTAAGTTTCCAAATTGATTAATATTTGTCATAGAACATCTATGGAAGGTCCTTTATCAATTTTCTCATTTAATCTTAATCAGACAAAAAACATGGCCGTCATGGATGATTCTTGTTTCTGATTGATTGATACATTAAAAAGTCTTCTCCTTTGAAACTGCTTGGCCAAATGGATTAATATTTGGTATGGAGCATCTATGGAAAGTCCTTAATAAAGTTTCCTCATTTCGTCCCGATCTGACAGAAAAACATGGCCACCATTGCAGATTCTTGTTTCTGATTGATCCTGTCCTCTGAAACCGCTGGGCTAAATGGATCAATTTTTTGATGTTGAGCATCAATGGAATGTGCAGTATGGAGTTTATTTTGTCAGGATCAGACAAAAAACATTGTCACCACAGATGATTCTTGTTTCTGATTGTTTGATACATTAAAAAATCTTCTCTTCTGAAATTGCATAGATAAAATTTTTTGTATGGAGCATCTATGGAAGGTCTTTTATCAAGTTTCCTCATTTTATCTCAATCTGACAAAAAACACAACCTCCATGGAGGATTCTTGTTTCTGATTGGCTGATACATTAGAAACATCTTCTCCTCTGAAATGGCTTGGCTAAATGGATTAATATTTGATATGGAGCATCTATGGAAGTTCCTTTACATGACCGCCACAGATAATTCTAGTTTCTGATTGACTGAAACTGCTTGGTGAAATTGATTAATATTTAATGTAGTGCATCCATAGAAAGTCCTTTACAAAGTTTCCCCATTTCATCCCAATCGAACAAAAACAAGGCCACCAGACAAATATCTGATTGGCTGATTCATAAAAAAATCTTCTCCTGAAACTTCTTTGCCAAATGCAAGGTCAGCGATACAGGCTCAGCCTCCTGAGCCTCTAGTTTTGGTAACTTTTGGTTTTAATTTGAAAAATTGACAACAATATGGCTGATAAAAGAAGGTAATTTGTAAAATTAATCACATTGATGGGAGAGGGGAATCCAAAACACACAACAGAATTGTCCCATCTCATAGCATTGGGTAAGTTACACTTCAGTAAAAGATTTACCTACCAGTCAAAAATACACAGACAGAAAGATCTTGTAATAAAAAGGGCTTTCCAGCAAAGTAAATGCTTTACCAGACTAGGAAAATCATGAGGTAATACACATGGATTGCTGAAGACTGCAATAAAAACATACATTTAACTATGGGGAATGTTCTTTTAATTGTCACTGTCATGACTGGAGTATTCCAATACTAAAAAAATGAACTTTATAACTGCTTTGTGGATTGCTACTACTGTGTACCTTGTATAAATAAATCAGCACCAAACTTCCATATGATCTTAATTAATTTTGATGTTGTACATTTCAGTCCAGCTGGCTGGGATAATGAGAAAAAAATTAGCATTTTGTTTGAAAATTTACACAATATGAAAGCAGATGATACTTATGAAGATAAAATAGTCAAACCAAAAGTAGGAAAGGTATGTTATGCTTTTTTAATTTAAAGAGTGCTGTCCATGAAATGATATAAAGCCCCAAAACATGAAAAAAACATGTCCATGCTATCTACTACTGGTAGTGGTATACTCAAACTATTTGCTAAGAAAACAAGAAAACCTTAAACACGGTTGTTCTTTAATTCAGTTCTTAAGGCTTTACGCTTACTTATTGGAAATTCATAAAAAATTGGAACCTTACTTTCATGAAATGTATTTAGATATTCTTCTACCAAAATTATATCCACCATTCCCATGGGCTAGCCAAGATGGCAACCACAGACAAATTATGTTATACATGGGACCCAAAGGGAAATCCCAGAAATAATTTTTGCTTGTTTGGATCAAAATCTTAGTGAAATGGTCTTTGGGTCAGTCTTAACAAAATTATTTCTTGCAACCTTGCTTTTGGTGGCTGTTACTGAAAATAGAAAAAATGTCAATAAAATTCCTTAAAAATCTTCTCTGAAACTGCTGAGCTTATAGGAACCAAACTTTACGGTTCAGTTTCTTTTTAACTCAATATGATAGACCAAGAATATTTTGGGTGATCATTCATTTTAAGTATACATGTCAGTCTGATATGGTCCCTTGACCTTATTAATTCATGGGGGAATAGGGATATCTTCTGTGAATTTTGCTAACAGTTAGTCTCGTCTTAGTGTATATCAGGACTTGAAGTTCACTTGAAACTTCTTAATTATTTGAAACAATATCTCTTTAGGTGTTGCTTGGTACACCTTTCAGAGTTTCACCTTAAGTTCACTGTTTATGTCATCAATTTTACCATTGCCTTGCCAACTTGAGGTCAGGTGAGCAATTAGTTTCCTGGGAGTGTGGTTCAATAATTGGATGGCTTTTAAACATACAAGTTTAATTATTAGAAATTCCATAATGTTTTAAACAGATGAAATTGTGAAAAAATTACGCTTATAGGATATAAACATGATAAATTAGAATTCTTAACCTACTAAACAATTGTGATTTTAGCAAATCCAGAGAGATGCAGAAGTTGTGGTGGAAGATGAACAAGTGTTTTTATTGAAACAGCAAACTTCACTCAGTAAAGCTCCAGCACCTGGTGCAGCAGGGGTTTGTATTTTATCACTCAGTAAAGCTCCAGCACCTGGTGCAGCAGGGGTTTGTATTTTATCAAAAATTAATTTAGTTATGTGCTATATTTGACATGTATTTTATTTACATTTATAGGGTATCGTTGAAATCAAGATAATTGCATCTACTACTGTAAATTCAGAAATTATTGTGTTCATTTATTATTGCGATTTTGAAACAACAATCAGTAATGCGAGATAAATTATTGTGATTTTAAGAAAACCGGTTTGCAAATATAGTTTACAGATATGGAAATGTGAGTTCTTATTTTTGCAATTATCATTCAATTGCATTATTCGCAATAATAAAAAAATGATATTAATTTCTGAATTTACAGTATTTGCTTCGTGTCCCCTACTGCCCTTTGAGGGGACTATAGAAGGAATAGGCCTCTGTCTATCACACATTTTATGTGTCTTACTCTGTAACCATAAACTGATTCATCTCATTTTTGCTGTGTTGCATCCTTGTGATGTACAGATGTGCATATTTGTTCTAATTATCTCAGTTGTATATCAGTTGTGGACTCAACAATTTTTGCTTTCATTATACTGTATCTTATTGAGACCTTGTGTGTCTTACTCTCCTGAAAACAATGCACCAGTTCAGCTTATATTATACCCCTGAAAACAAATTTTAGATATATAAGAATCACCTTGTCTGCCTGCCCATCCATATCTATTTGTCTGCCCACATACCTTTAAGCCCATCTCCTCTAACCCTTCAATGGATTTTAATGTAACTTTATACGAATTTAAGGCACAATGTGTAGATTTGCACATAGGAAGGAAATTCTTCCCCACTCCTTCCAAGGACAGAGGGGTCCTGGGTGGCCTAGTGGTCTATGTAGTTGATTTACACGTACCTGTACACTGTAGCCCATCACCAATACTGCCAGAGTTTGGGCCTGACTTTGTATCATACAAAAACGGGTTGCGTTTAACTCGCATCGCATGTGATAAGGTATTCAGTTTCCTACTCAAGGTTGGTGGTCCACTCCAGGTACCCCAGCATCCTCCACCAGTAAAACTGGCCGCCTTGATATTACTGAAATATTGTTGAAAGTGGCATTAAACCCCAAACAAACAAACCAAGGACAGATAATCCAGGGGGGATATCTTGTATGAGTTTTGCTCACAGTATATCTTCTTCTTTGTGGCTTCATTTTGATGTACAGATGTGCATATAATTGATTAATTTTTGTCTGAGTTTTATGACAGGTATAGACTTTGCCATATTCCTCCATTTTGCCCTATGGTGACCTTGTATGTCTTTCTCTTCTGAAAGATCTTGTATTTGGCATGTGGCTTCCTTGTGATGTATAGATATACATAATATAAATTCATTCTGATTAACTAAAATTTACTTTAGTGATGCATTCACCCATTGTTGCCTTCTGGACACCTATTCCCATTCTGTAATCTTCTATGACATGTGTATATATTGCATACATCTCCCAGTCTAAGTTAGTTTGTTAATCTGTAGACACCACATCATATACTTTTAGATTCATATACAGTCAAACCTTGATGGCTCGAACTCGAAAGGACCAGGAAAAACAGTTCGAGCCATCAAAGTTCGAACATTTCCGGAAATATTTCCGTATTGGTACCGGAAGTCCGTTACTTACAATAGCCGCGGTATCGTTGAGAAAATGAAGGGGGCTTTTTTGTTTATACAACGGAGATTAAGCAGAACAATAACAAAAGATTAAGTTAATCATCGGTCTACACTAATTATATGACAATAAACAATTATCTAATGATTGCCAATCAGAGTCACACCAGTGCTCAAATCATAAGCTGAGGTAATCAATTAACCCCTTGACCATGTTGACAGGTCGTGATTGATTTTACCAGCAAGTTCGAGTCTGGCGGTGTAAATTTAACTGTTTTATTAATGAAGGGCCCGAAACATTAGTTCCAGAAACCAAGATTTAATTTAGTTAGATAAACTACGAAATTTACTGAGACTTTAAAACTAGTTTGACCCATCCATGGTGTTTGAGCGATCCGAGTTCGAGCCAACGATGTTCGACTGTATTTACTAATTTTTATTAAAACCAATGCTTATTCAAACTCTGTTGATTTTTTGGAAAATTTTCTTTCCACCATGCAAGTAAATATTTTTATAACTTTATTTAAAGATCTTTTTTGTTGGCAAGAAAAAAATGTAAAAGTCATATGTATCAGCTAAATAATTTTGTATCCAGTTTCACATCTGAACTCTTTTAAATTATGAAAATATGTCCCAGATTTTGATTTTAGTGGAACCTTAAATCAACTACTTAGACCACTCGACCCCCATTTGAATTCGGACGGGAATCTCACTCCTGATATAGTACAACGAAAAGATTTATAATGCTCATTTTTGCTGTTCACCTGCACACATGTTCATGTTTATAAAACAAAGATACTGCTAAAAAGGTTATTTCGGTCCTGGGTTCGTATTAAAATAGCACGCAAAAAATTGAAGCAAATACAAAGCTTTAACGGCGATATTCGTGATTTATTTTTTTAATCTTTAAATTACGACATCAACATGCATTACGTATGGAACATGAGAAGAGAACATTCTTAAATCATAGCCACATCTCCAATACTAGTGTGACTGCAATTAACGACTTTCTGAAATCTTGCCCAGTAAGTTCATTAAATTGGTCCAGATTAAATTAAGTCTACTGTGAACAGGCTCAAAATTCTGGAATTCCTCTGGTTTCACCTGTGTGTAAGTTCATCTGGTTAAAAAGAATTATAGACGTTTCGTACCATTTCGTACCCGCAATTTCGTACCATAATGAAAATCATTTTCGTACCATTACTGTTTCGTACCATTATTTCTTATCACTGGCCTTTCAAGAAATTTGTTCGTACCATATGAACATTATATTTTATGTATCATATTGCCGATCTGTATGACACCGCAATTTTTTCTATGTGCAAAGTTCAGATAAATACTTTTTAAAATAACACAAATGAAATTAAAAATAAAGAATGAATTGAAAGACATTTTATAATTTATCGTTTATCGTTATTATTATTATTTACTTTATTATTTTATACAAGAATGTATATATAATACTTTCTGTAAATGTAAATCCTTTGAAGTATTGTCTTAATGTCGCAAATCTGTGTATTGTTTGCTTAACATTCAATCAACTCGGTCATTAGAAAATTAACAAGTCTGATTATTGTCCATTGGCTCCTGTAAAACTGGTGATATGGTTTCAGACGTTCAGACATGAAATGCACAAACTACACATATGGCACAAAAATAATATATATGGTACAAATTACATATGGTACGAAATGGTTCAAACCTATGGTATGAAACGGAAAATGTATGGTACGAAACTGTGAAATATGGTACGAAATGGTTATGGTGCGAAAAGTCTTGATACCGCCTCAGGCAGTTATTTTCTTAAGTTATTTATTGGAACAATATACAAGAGGATTAGTTGTACTCCTATTGGATCTTATAGAGCTGATAGCCATAGTTTTAAATCAAGGGAGGTAGTTAGAGTAAATCAGAAGTGGTCAATAATGACTGCCACCACTGGGAATCCAACTGTGGTCGCCCGAGTAAGACTCTAACCCGCAGACACTAAAGGGTAAACTCCCAAGTTCTGCCAATTATTGCTGGCTATTATTGCATTAATTTACCAGGTGAAGCAATACATAATTCTCTTCACTTTGGTACATTTTGGACTTAATTTGTTTTGTTTGGGGGTGAAACATCTCAAATTTTCAGGTATTTTACTTGCCATAAGACATTTATTTTCTTTATTTAAAACTACATATCATCAATAGTAAAGTAAATGGGAAAAATCAATGTTATATAAAATCACTCTGCACACAAAACTTTTTGTCGACTAGTCCTTTGGGCTATCGAAAGAATTTGAATTTAGACTTCCAACCTTTCAGTTCCTAGTGTTCCTGATTGTAGTTAATCCAGAGGAGCATGCAGCTGAATTCAATACTTTTGATAAATTATAATATCAAGGAATGGCTTGCAGTCAGCATTTATTCTATATTCTTTATTTTTGATAACCAAAAGTTATTCTTTTATCTGCCTTAAGTGTAATTTCAAATATTTATCATTATAATTGCAGGAAAGTCTTGGGGAAGAAGTTCTCAAGTTGAACACAGATGAAATCGTTACCAGAACCAAGCTGCTGGACAATGAAATCAAGGTATAAAGCGAAAGTCAAGTGCCCATGCATATGTGAAAAGGTTGCATTTTTAAAGTTGATGCATATTCAATGTATCTGTAATTTGACTATAATGAAAAATTTGCTTGTTGAAAATTGAAAAGGCCAAAAAATAAGATGTGGTTTTTCCAATCCTGATTGACTCTGCAAAAATGTTGTGACTTAAATTATTTTATTGCCAAATATAAATTAAAAATTCTTTTTTAATTTTTTATACGACCGCAAAAATTTGCGGTCGTATTATGGTATGATGCTGTCGTCGGCGTCTGTAGACAGGTTGGTTTCCGCACGATA
>JARWCS010000037.1:1627535-1642933 GCA_034783895.1 Geukensia demissa | reverse complement strand
TTTTTTTCATTTTTCAAAAGTGATTTTTTCATATTTTCATTTATTTATGCTATTAAGTAATAATCCAGAGTTATATATAAAAAAACACAACTTTTGTACAACTGTAAAACATTGTGATTGTATTATGATATGGTGCTGTTGATGTCGTTGCAGGCTTTGGCATCTGTAAACAGTTTGGTTTCCATACCGGTAGCCAGGGGGGGTTCGAGGGGTTCGGATGAACCTCCACCCCCCTTGAAAACCAAAAAGCACTATTAAACTTGCAATACAGATTGAAGTCTGACTATTAAAGTCTTAAAAACAGGACTTTCTGAAATGCAAAAACAGTGCTAGGAAATGACTAGATTGCAGGATTTTGCACCAAATACCACAGAACCCTGGCCGTGAAGGTCGCTTCGCGAGGTGTCGAACCCCCCCTTGAAAATTTCTGACTACAAGCATGGTTTCTACAGGATAACTTATTTTTCCTTTTAAACCAATCCTTTTAATATGTTGGGACATTGATTTATAGTAATAGATTAAGTTTGGTATTGATTTTGGGGCTCTGGCCCCTCTCATTTTTTGGGGAGGTACTTAAAGGGTCTCCGTGTGTCTGTAGGTTCATCAATTTTTTTCAAAGATTTCTGGGCTTGTGTTTGTTTGATTGATTTGATATTTGGTCAGAAGCATTATGAGGGTGAGCTGTAACTGTAAGTTGTCTCCCCATTTCAGGTTCGTTCCATGTCTGCTTCCTGTGTGCTGAGACATTGATGAATTTCTATGCTGTAAAATTTTCGCTTGATTTCTCAACTTGTATTTATTGGATTGATTTGATATTTGGTCTGAAGAATTATCAGGGTGAATTGTACTGTGCCCTCCCCTTCCTGTTTGCCGGAGTGGGGGCATCCGTGTCCTATGGAAACATTTTCTCTATGTTTTCATTAAATTTATCTCAATGAGATTGGTTAATAGTTGGTTATAACACCATGTCTGAAATATTTCAGCCATATCATGGTGGGAATATGCATATATCTAATGATAAAATAAACAGCTAAGACCAACATCATATAAAACAAATTATGCTGTGTTTACATATAAAACAATAGTTATAAAAATAAGTTGCTAAAGTGTAAAAACTAGAATTTAATTTTTCCTAATAATAATATTAATCATTGTATGCAGCAAGCTTGTGAAATATTTTTATAAATGTGTGTTACTGACGTAGAATTAATCAAATAATTTTGATACTTTATGTCACAGTATTTTAGAGACATTTAATTTATTGGAGTATAATCCTCTTATGACCTGCTGAGGAAGTGGATATCCAAAATTTCAACTCTAGTTTGGGTTAATCCATGAGGACTTTAGGCCCACTTGAACTGGGGTTGACAATTTGATATCCACTGACTAGATTTGCTTTAACTAAAACTTGAAAAAAGTTATTTACTTGGGAATGCTGATGTTGTTCACTAATGGTAAATAATAGGGCCAAAAAAATAATTAGTGTGTTTAGGGTTTCATCCCCTCTCCCAAAAATAGGGTAGGTAGGTTTTTATTTTTTTTTAGATCCAGGTCCATGGGTTGGTAATTAATTGTCCGGTACCGTTATCATTGAGCTTTTAGCTTCCATGTGGTCACATTTTTGGTACCTGACAGTCACACACTATTTGGCTGCCGGTAAGAAGCCATGCTTGTTCATTTTAATTCTGTGTCGAGTAAGCCCTTCAATTAAGGCGATCTAGTTCAATTGATTTAAAGCGCAAAGATGATCGGGCATAAATTATTTTTTTGGGATATGCTAAAATAAGGTATGAAGGACCCGGATCTGAATATACGAAAAAAAAAGTTTAGGGTCGGGGGGTCCAAAATAGGGTTGGTCAGGAAACCCCAAACACACATATTTTTTTTTGGCCTAGGGTCATTCACTGAAGGTTTCAGAAATATGAGGCAATTCACCTGTGAATTATATTGGGGTAATTCACTAGATATTTCATTAATTGTAATCACTGATTATCAAAATACTTCATGTTATATAAACATTTATTCTGTAAATTTTGTGCAAGGTAAAAAAAACATGCTTTTCTATTTTTAGGTGCAAAAAGTCCAAGATAATCAGAAAATTTGGTGCAATACATCATCATCCACAGAAGGGGAGACAAATCAGCTTTGAATGATCAAAGAGAGATAACCCTTGAAAGGGACTAAGAGGGATAACTCAAATTAATCATCTGAATGTTGTTTAGCTTTGAATTCTATGCTTAATGATCTGTTGTTTTTGCTATTGTTATGGAGAGAAATATTTTATATAAGAAGTACTAAATAATAGTTTTGGAGATGAATAATATACATTCTTTATTGTTAGGGAGAAAAATATGGGATTAATCATGTTAATGGTTCATTTATTTTTTTCATTTTTTTCAGTTTTTAACCGGTGATTTGAAGGAAAAAACATATTTTCATTTTTTGTTTGATGTTTTAAAATAAAATGTCACTTTGTTTCTTTCCATCCTTTTAATAAATGAAGTTACTGTTTATACTATGAATATGTTAGTGCTAAATTCAGTTTAAATCTGAAATTCTCATAATCATTGCATCATTATCCAATCATTTATTAAATTGCAGATTATAAGTGTGCCATATTGTTGAAATTAACATAGGCTGAATTTACTAGTTTTATAGGGCAATAACGCTGCATGTAGAAATGTAACGAAATTGACAACCGGTGATTTATCATTCGTCAAAGGTGTATCCTTTTTATTATTTTACACCTATAACCTCAAAATACTGTATTCCTCGTGTTAACTGTCTTGCCCCTGTAAGGGACCTCACCTAAATTTCATTTGAATTCTCAAGAGCCCCCCAAAATTCTGCTATTTCAAAACTTTTAAAGTAAAAAAAAAAATAGAAAATTCATAGAGAAAACGGCAATTTGATATATCTGGACACATTTAATGTAGGAGAGGGGAAACTAGAATTCTTCATTTTAGGCTATTCTACACTACTGAAGCAGAAAATATTTCCAACTGGACTTAATAAGATTCCAGATTTTGCCGATTCTAATAAGCACCCCCTTTTTAAAATATTTTTTTAAGTGCCCTGATCGCTTAATATTAGGAATACAGTAGTTATAAACATTAGTGCTTATCATCATCATCGTCATCATCATCTGCTTATCGTGGCATGTTTGGTGCATATTGATTTTATTTTCTACTTATCTATAAGATTTACCTTTCAAAAGGAATCTAAAAAGAAAAACTTCACTTGTCCTTCTAAGGGAGTAAAACTATCAGATGGCTGCGAAAAATAATAATTTGTAAAATTTCATACATCTAACTAATTTCATTTAGCAAAATCATTTGACTTCAGTTTTTCTGTTGTTTTGTCAGAAATCCTGCAAATAGGAGATCTTTTTCATACCTTAGGCTTGATTGATATTATAGGTTTTGATTGTTAGGTGCAAATTGATTAAAAACAAAGATTGTTTATTATTTTAAAGCAGTTGCAATAGATAAAATAAAAAGCCAACAAACAAACTAGAAAAATTGCATTAAACATATCATTATGCACAAAGTTACTCAGGCCTTGGTGGCAATGTGGTCTAGGTAGTTGATTTAAACTTACCTGTACAGATCACTAGCCTACCACCTTATATGGTGTGAGTTCACACCTGAGTTTGTACCACACAAAAATGGGTTGCCCTTAACTCGCATCGCACATGAACAGGTTTGTCAGTTACCTGCCCAAGGTCGATGGTTCTCTCCAGGTACTATGGCTTCCTCCAACAGTAAAACAGACCACCGCGATTCGACTAAAATATTGTTGAAAGTGGCGTTAAACTTGGAACAAACTAAGGTACTGTTTAAAAAACTGCATTTGAAGAATTAAACTTTTGAAAAAAAAGTTTTCAGCTTTAGTTTTGCTTAACATATAAAAATAAAATGTTAGGAAGTCAAATAATTTTGTTGAATGTCATCACATATCATTCATATCATATTTTCAAAATGCTACTGAAATGTGCCATATTTTCAAGTTTTCCAATCTTATTTTATAGCTTAATTTTGTAAAGACAGTTTTTTTACATTTCTTCCTAGGAACATTATGATGTACTAGCTGCAAGCTTATTATGATTTTTTGTGTTGTACTTAAATAATTTTTACTAAATTATATCAAAAAAGAAGGTATGGTATAAAAATCTAAGGAGACCATAAGATTATTAAATTATATATGAAAAGTCGGTTGAGAATTTCAAAATATTATTGTTGCTAAGTTAATTTGTCTTGGGAATTTTAATTTTATTATTTAATCTTAATAAGACATTGTGCCATGAATTTTCCAACATAAACTAGGCCTGCCTAACCTGGCATAAATAGGTAGTTTTAAGTTTTCCTTCCCAATGTGTTCAAAATTATTTTTCTGAATTAAATAGTGCAAATGCCTTCATGATTTGAGGGCAATTTTAATTATTTTTCATAAAATTGTTTTGATTTTTCATCTGTTAATTGCATTTATAGAGTAAAAAACATCATTTTTCTTTATCCCCGGTGGTTGTTATTTTGTTCTCATTGTTAAGTTGTGAAGTTTTAGGAGAGAAAGATTTCATTTTGCATATATGGTTATCCTTACAATGACTTGATTTTTTGTTATAATTTTTTAATGCACAAAAATTAATCATTTTTGGATATCACAATAATCTGTGTTCCCTATTAAAAGTTAAAAGCTGTAACTATAATTAAATTAATTATGGCAGACAAAATATACTGTTTGGTATGTTCCATCTCTGTCTGCTCAATTAGATTGCCTATGGAAAGGGAGATAAATCTGGTGTTTGACAATAATACTACTATTGTATTATCCGTTAATTGCATAATCCTCTTATTTGCATAAAATTTTGTAACACAGAACCTTCACTGTACAGTTATTGCATATTCTTCTTTTTTGCATAAATTATGAATATTTGGATACATTTTTACATAAAACAAACATAACTCAAAGGGGAAAGTTGCTAGAGAAAACTGTTATCAAAACCATTTTTTGACTTTAAATGTCATAATAATCAACAAAAAAACCTATTGGCATGTTAATCACTGTTACTTCAATAATTAGATTCTGTTGGACATCCTGTTGTTTAGGAGCTTCAGTCAATATAGATTTCAATTTACTGCAGAAGATTAGTATGCATCGTATTATTATCCAACAACAATTTTATCTCTATATTTAAACCATTTAGGAAAAGAGTTCAATTTCCCCTTAACATTACATCAATTGCACCATTAAATGTTGGTTAGTTGAAAAATTCATTCAGCTTTGTGATATCCCTATTCAAACTAGCCTAAAATTTAATATAAAGGCAAAATTAAACATGAAATCAAAATGTTTAATAAAAGGATGTTTAAAATGGATAATTAGAGATTAAATTACTTTTGTTTGAGAGAAAATAAGGGAAAAATATGGGAAAGATGGCCAAGACAATCTGCACATTTGAAAATGAACAATTCTACCCTTTTCATATTGTTTATGAAGAACATCTTTAATTTGTTCATGACTGATATAATTAGCTTTAATAAAAAGAGTAAATGTTAAGCAGTATATAGTATATTTTGAAAAATACATCCTAATTGATTTAAATTAGAATTACAAGCAAAGGAATGGAGTGATTGTTATCCGTTTGTGAATTTCTACTTGTAAATATAAGAATATAATGATACATTTAAACTTATATAATTGTAAATTTCATTTTTTTCATTGCTCTATTTTTGACACTGTTTTAGTTTAATGAAAACTAAATGCTGAGTTTAAACATACTTATATCAAAGCTTAAAAATGATTAGTGGATTATGAACAGTTTTCACAAAAATGATAGCTGAAGTGTTCAAGTATTTTTATGTTTTTTTCTGTTTAAATAAATTTGTTTTATTAGTATGATTATTAATGGCCTGTTTAGGAAAACATCAGGCACAATTCAAGTGTAAAATTCTTGTTTATAAATCGTAATTATTGAAAACTTTGAACATATTTATTTAATGTTGGTAAATTTGTATTTTAACATTGTTTGAACCCAGAATTAAATTATCAGTGTACCTAGGAATCTTTAGAAAATATTGATATTCAGGAGAAAACACAAACCTCATATTTTGAACCTCAGATTTCAGGGAATAATCTACCAAATGTACCTCATAAATTCAGGTAATATTTTATCAACATGTTAAATTTTCAATAAACCTCCAATTTTCAGGTGTAAAATGACCTATGAACCTCATGTTTATCATTTTTCTTGGTATGAAGTCATTTTTGTTAAATCTCAGGTCAGTGATTTGGGTATTTTGTTTTTCATATTATTGTCAGCTTTGAAGTACACTTAGCAGATTGAAGATTGAATCAAAAAAGCTAAAGTATATAAAAATATTTAGATCTCATTTTATCAATGCTTCTCCAGTAATAATTGGTCGGTTTAAACAAATACAATAATTCAGTTACTATGAATTTATTTTTAAAATGATCATCATGAATGATTTGGACAAGAAACAACTCTAATTAGGCCACTACAAATTTATTTCTAGTTCTTTGGATTTTAGTGATAAAAATAGGCGCGAGCGAGCAAAAATTTTAATATAATTTTTCTTTTGCAATGGAAAAATATTACAGTGCAACTTGAAAAACTGATGCCATCACAACAGTTTAAAAGTTTTTTTGCTTCCTTTTTGTATTATTTTAGGAGCTAGCGAGCAAATTTTAATTTTTTATATCTAGGAATAACGATGAAAATTTCTAAAAAATGGGGAAAAAATGGAGCGAGTAAAGTTTTGTTGAAATTTTGAACCCAAAATATGAGGAGCCAGAGAACCCGAAGAACTATTAATTAATTTGGAGTGGCCTTAATGAAGCATTGCATAAATGTTAGATTTCACTCATTATAGGTCTGACATTGGAGTAAGAATGAACACAATTTTTAAGGTAATCAAGTGAGAATATTTGCTATAGTTGTATTTGAAAGCTGACAGGAGAAATCATTCAGAACAAGTTTCTCAGGAGTTGTTGCCACTTGGGTAGTTAAAAAGGCAACAGGAATATCTACCTCAAAATTTGTAAATAAATCTATATTTTGTAAATATTTTTGGCATGACTTCATTAAATGTGCTTTTCTAGTTGCCATTGTACAGGTGCATACATGTCATGTTGGTAGATTACTTTGATGCTCACAGAGAGGTTTTATATTTAATAAGTTAAATCATTATATAATAAGAATCTTTTATTTCCATGGTTAAGAGTGAATTTGTCAAAATATTTGGTTGTTATTTCAACCTATGATACAATATAATTTATGCCTTTCTTTGACTGCTTGCTTACAGGAGTGTATTATTGATATCACAAAATGGTGACCGCCACCACTGGAAATCAAACAACGGTCTCCTGCTTGGAATTGATTTAACCCACTGAGCCAAAGAGTTAACTACCCAGCTCAGCTGATTTAGGCTGGCTTTTTATCTACCAAGGGAAGCAATCCCATCATAGTTGGATTTTTCATTAAGTGAAACTCTAATAACCATGGAAATACTTCAGTATAAGGCTTTCACAAAATCATCACTATATTCAAGGCTATAAGATGTATTAAAATTCTCATGTTCAAAATGATATTAATGATAACATGTATGCATCTGTAATGAAAATGGCTTGCATTAAGCTTCATCTGTCAATATTTAAACATGCTTCTCCATGTTAAATGTTAATGAGTGTTTATTAGCTTAATTAATGATGTTGCTTTTTGTGCTTTTTGTTACTTAATTACCTCCCACAGAATGAGAGAATTTGAAAATATCAGATTTCAGTAAGTTTCAAAATTCAGTCCGTTATTTTGAGTTGACACCACAATGCGGTTCAGATGATCTTTTAAAAATGAAATTTGTTTTAGTTTGACTTTTGTTAATAAAGTACATGTAAATATGCGGGCGAACTTTTCACAAGAGGTGGTAAGTGTAAGGAGTGGACTTAACTTACATACAGGACTTAGTAATTTTCCTAAGTCTTACAACTTTTTGTGAAACGTTTCCCAGGAACAAAAAAAACTAGTATTGTTCCAAAATTGTACAAATGACAAAAAGTTTCCAACATGCTGCAAAAAATTTAATCATTAAAAAAAGTTTAATTTACCTTAAAATCTAGGTGCTCTTGAATTAGCAGCAGAATTGAATAAAACAAGATTGAAATTAAACAGTTACCTTGGATAGGTTATTCTTGATACCTTACAATGACATTATTGTGATTTTTTGTCGGTGGATTATAAAAATTTCTCCAATCATGAATCCTCTGATAATGATTGAATAGTAACTACTTTACCATATATGTTTGTTATTTTTGTAAAATCTGAATTTTCCATGCTTTTCATTCTTGAAACTTTGGAAATGTGAAATAATGAATAGTTTTGACTTCACATTAATGAATAGTTTTGACTTTCATGTTTTTTGTATGATACATGAAACTGATGCAAATTTTTTGTGATACTGTCATTTGTGATAAGGGAATGAAGAATATATGATGAATAATGTGGACAAACCAATTGCATTGGATAACTAATGGAAGCTGAATATTTGAGATATGTGCTATATTTGATATATAATTTAACCAAATTTTAATATTTTTATAGCCGAAAAAAAACAAACTGTCAAACAGTTTTAAAACTTTTTTTAATCACAAATGTCTATTTGAAATATGCTTAACAATTGTAATATTTCTGAACTGACAATTTTTGTTCCTCTTTGTAATCAATATTTTTTGGACAATCTTCAATTTTCTGTTGAATATCAAATATAAAGAATAGTTGGAATGAACATTTATGGTATTGTGATGAAATAGAAAGGTTTGTGTAGAGAGTTTGAGTAGTTTAAACCTTGGCGCCTTATATTTCGTAACTACCTCATACTTGAGAAAGAAGTTGGATAACTGGATTTAATCAGACACTATTTTTTAACACAATATGCAGACAAAGATTATATCCCATTATCTGACCATTATGTAGGAAAAGTTGTGGACAGATTTTTCTGATTGGTTTGACATGAACAGAATGTTCACACGTGATAAGATGTTTTGCTCAGTTTTCTGTGAAAAATCTTTTTTCATATGTTAATGTGGTGTTGTAGTTAGTGTAGAGAGTTCTAAATTTATGTAAAATTATACAGAAAAAAAATAAGTTTAAGTTGATAAACTGTTATATACAAATCTATTCTATACTTAAGATAAATAGTTAATGTATTTGTCAACAATTAATTTTTCATAAATTTTTAACCTTACACACGTAATATTGTTTATAGTACATTACCAGTATCATTGTTAACAGAAAACTAATGTCATTTAAGAGTTCAATAAGAGATAAATGTTGAATTAGCAGAAAGCAGTAACAGATAGGTATGTAATATCATGTTAACAATGAATTGGTTCAAAGTAACCTGTTTTCTGTTTAGGTAAACTTGTATTAGTTAATTGTATTTGTTAACAGTCTGTGTTAATTTTGTTTGTTATGATATAGTGCTATTGTTCTGTTGATGGGTACTTGTTGTGTGCTTTATGTTAGCTATAATTGTTATTGCATACTAAATACATTTATGTAAACAGAATGGATTACACTTCCCGTGACTTTCACTTGGGGTCACTGCTGCACTAGAAGGTTTTTGTTTTGTAATGTGGTTTGTTTGGGAAATTCCATGCAAAGGGAACAATTCTCAAACATGCACCAACTGATAGAATTTCACAGAAAATCTAATGTCACAAAGCAAAAAGACGTGATAGTGCAGTAGCGACACCAAGCAGGAATCATCGGTAGGTGTAATCGATTGGAAAGTTTTCAGTAAGAACAGACTATTATTTACTGTATACTATACTTTTCATGCAATCTTTCCTGTAATATAAGTCAAATGTAACCTTGATAAAATTAACATTTTGTAAATAATTTATTTACACAGTAACATTTTGTAAATAATTTATTTACACAGTAACATTTTGTAAATAATTTATTTACACAGTAACATTTTTGTAAATAATTTATTTACACAGTATATGTAAATAATTTTTGTAGAACCAAAGAAATTTGTTTGCATTTAGAAAGCTTGTTATTGCATTTCTGGTTTGAACTTTATATAGATTACTTAAAACATTGTCCTTTTATGGTATGATAATACTGTAGTCAAACTCTGTAGTTGGTTTCTTTTCAAATTATTTGAAATCTATTTTTGTATTTAAGCCTTTACAACTGTTTTACTTTTTAGGAAATTGGATGTTTTAAAGATTTCAGAGTGGTCAAAATAAAGTAAAAAGTAGAAAAATTTGAAAATCACATAAAATGTCCAGATATAAACAATGAAAGCATTGAAGTATAACTCATATCCTTTACTTTACCATTTAATGGAATTCTGAAGTAAAGAAATTTGACATTCAAGTGATTAATGCCTTCTGTTTCAGTATTTAAAGTATTATTTATTTTACATAATCAAGCACTCAATCTTTAGAACCATGTTATAATTTTTTAAGCTTCTAGCATATAGACAGTCAACATGTGTTCATTACAGAACTATTTTAGATAACCTTATTTATCAATTTTTTTCGTGAAAAAAAACCTTGTGCAGTGTTTCTGCAGTGAGTTCTAAACTTATCAATATATAGCTGTGATCATATAATGCCTCAGCTCTTTTAATAATCTTTTATACTTTAATGTCCACATTGAATCATAACCTGTCGATCATATGCAATTTGTTATATCCTTTTGTTGTTTTGTACTTGTTCTAACAGATTATAATCCAATGTTGGACCTGATTTATAAGTGCTTATAGTATGGTTGTGAATTTCTTAACTTAAAAAGCTGTTTCTTCTATAAACTACTGAAAATTACTAGCTTAATTTCTAAATTTACATTCTTATTATGCTGCGTTTGGATTTATCTCATAGTGGCTATTGTTTTTGCATTGATAAACATTTTTTTTCCATGTTCAAGATATACAGGGGTATTTTTACACAAGATATACTGTTGCTTGTTTTGAAATGAGAAAGAAAAATGTCGCAGGAGAAAATAATTAGAATTTAAAGATAGGAATTCAGTTTGGTCTAAATTTCTATTATAAAAAATTTAAAATTAGTTGTTGTCTTTCTGGTAAATTTGATAGTGTGTAAAATATTTTCCATTTCATATAAAACTGCTTATACATAGAAAGATATGCTGTTAATAGCTTTTAGAATGCCAGTGTTTTTAGTTAAAATAATATTCTTAAGACTACCTCGGACATTTCGACACATTTAGAAATCTTAATCCATTACTTGTACTTATGTCTTTTAGATATATTTTCATGTCTGTACCATTATTGCCTATTACAGTGTATGATTTGTGATTGAGAAATTAGCTGTGAATATTGAATGAACAAAAATTCAATGGCTGCTGCTTCTTTTGATACTAAAGTGCTCATTTGCTGCATTTGAGACTAAAGTGTTAATTTGCTCCATTTGAGACTAAAGTGTTAATTTGCTGCATTTGAGACTAAAGTGTTGACTAAAATGTTAATTTGCTGTAATAATTTGCTGCATTTGACATTTGCATTGTTAATGATTCTCAGCTTAGACTTAACAAATAATTACAAGAAGTTAAGTTTTTGTAATGATAATTCTCAATTTGTACTGGTGAAATTTCATTCAAGATGTTAAAATAGATTTATTATTTATATTAAATTATAAATTCTGCTGATTACTGGCAACATGTTATTGTCCAATTCAAATAAATTGCTTTTACTGATTAACATGATTTACTTTAAGTATTATTATGTGTTTCTCCATTTTTGAAATCTAAAATATAATTTAACCATGCATCTGTTATTTTGACGGAGAGTAGATAATCTTTCTTTTTAAACAGCTACAAGCTTGGGATATGTTATTATATGTTGGTGTGAATATTCATTCAATATTTGCAGCTGTTTGTCTTTTTTATCCATGACTCTACCTCATTCATTTCTTAGTGCCTGAAATAATTTGTGAACTAATTATTTATACTATACATTTTTTGACAAAATTATATGCAATGGGCTATATACTTAACCATATATTTTGATCAATGTCAATTCCTGTGTGTATATATACTATGATATAACCAGACTTGTCATCACAAACTAAACATTGTATTTTACCTTATTTTGCCACTCGGAATGTGATTTTCTAGTGGTTGATTTCCCTACACGTTAATTTTAACAATCTCATGAGTACTAATTTCATGAGTATAAGTATTTCCACAGTAATAAATAAATTACATTTTATTTGGCAGGGGGAGGGGACTTTTTGCAAAAAAAACCTCTTGCGTTGAAGAATGGAAATAACTTTATTTATTAATGGAAAAAATCTTTATTTAAGAGTATTCAGAATCCTTTCAATAAGGAGTTTCAATTGCCGATTTGATGATCACAATTTGATTTTACTGGTGATGTGTTAGCGAGCCAGTAAATGAATATTTGCTACAATAAAATCAAAACTGATTACAGCAGACCTTAAAATAAATATACTATCAACCCAATTCTAATAAAAATGAATGAAAATATGTTCAAAGTAAACATTAAAAACCAAAGTTTATATGCTTTAAGTCCTAGAACAAACTTAAAAATAGTTAACAAGTTCCAACAAAAATGAAAGAAATTTCCTAATGTTCTTCTACAATGGTTACAGTTTTACATTGATTGCATTGTTTAATTTGGTCAGATATGGATATGTTTTTGTATGCAATAAACATTTGAAAATGTTTTTTTAAACATGACTGATTAGGTGCAAGTTATTAAGTTATTTCTTTAATAAAATTCATCAAGGAAAATAATATATTTTATACAAATACAGAAAATCATTGAAAGAACTCCCATGAATGATAAATATGTCACAAAACGGAACAATAGCATAGATGCAAATGGTGACATTGGATTGTAAAAGAAAGGCATAACAAGATAATCTTGAAATTATAAGTATTTTTTTAATAATAGACTCATAATAAAATGTAAATAATATGCAGGCAAATCACAAAAACGTCAGTCTAATTTTATGCATCACAGATATACCAGTTAGCACCCATAAATTATTGATTAACAAAATTAATCTTGGAAAGCAGGAGCTCAATGACAAAATGAGGAAATAAGATAACAAAACAGTTGTGCGATGCTGCAGATGCTTGCATTTCAGTCCATGTATAGAAAATTTGCTATTTCTCAGTGTATTTTGCTAGATTTATATTACAGGCAAATGCCAATTGATTTGTATGTGTATGAAATGTCTCTGTTGTAATTCAATGACTCTTCATGGCATTATTTCGATATAAAACTTTGTGCATGTCAGCTGTCCACATCTTTTTAAACATTATTTTTAGTTTTATCACATGTGGAAATTCAGAAAAAAATGTCTGTTAAACATTTAAGTGTTTATATTTGAGTTGCAGGTTGTCATATTGTCCTAAATGTTGAAGTAAAACAGTTTAAAAATGAACAAGAATTTTCAAATATTACAAAAATTTGGGCTACATATATAAATTGTCATATTGTTTAAAGGGTTTTGTGTCAGATCACAGGAAAAAAGTGATATTAAATTCAGTAAAAGACTGTGTTTCTGGTAGAACATTTAAGTATCAGTGATATATCTAAGAGATTTCATGGTTAATAAGAGTTAGTGAAAGATGCATGTGGATAGCTGCACAGGAGACATGTACCTTATAATTGTTCATTGTAGCTTTTTAATGTTACAAAATTAGTGAATAATACTTATAACCTTTTGGAGACAAATTATATTACTGTAGGTTCCCTACAAAATGTGTATTTGTTGTAAATTTGTTTGGCTTGTCAATTTGGGAGAAGTTACATCTTAGATATGTTGTTTTCCGGTGAATATTGGGCGATAAAACTACAAACCAAAATTGTGATAGAAAACTACACTGTTAGGTTAAAATGATCACATTTTATCTGTTATTTAAAAAAGAAAGGTTTTTACAGCCATACAAGATGATGTATTTGTTTGTGACTATTCAAGTGGATGATTAAAATTGAGGTGTAGGATAATGTCCAGATCATAATGACTGTAAAAAAGAATTTGAATGTCCTTTACATAACTGACACATTGAAAAAAAAATACTAACTGTATAAATTTACAACACCATTTTCACTTAAAGGAGATTTAACACCAGTTCATTCAACTAGTTCTTTGTACCTACTTGCTACAAATATTTTGATAAAACTTTCATTGCTTTAACTTTTAAGCACATTTTAAAAATTGTTTTTTGTCAATATGAATTTCAAAAAAAATCTTGAAAACTACTCAGAATTAATAAAATTGTTTTCTGCAGAAATTTTGAAATTGCACATCAATTATTTGCCATTTTAAGAAAAAAAAATAATGTTGCTTGCTGGCACCAAATTCCAAAGAACTGGAAATCAATTTTGACTGGAATAACATATACAAAGCTTTAGTGAACAATTAGTTAACACATTGCCTCTATTTTTATGAAATTTAGGTATGTAGCAAAATGTATAATATTTCTTTCAATTATACAGAATAAACCTCATTTAAATGTACTGAAATCTACATGGATGATACACATATGTATAGTAAAACTTATTTTATGAATGTTTGCTTTATCAGAATGAGACATGTTTTCTAGACTTAGTCTTGCTGTTTAAGCAGGAGGAGTTTGAGCTGTTTTCTGTTACAATTTTATCAGTGTTTTTATATTGTTATTTACCTCAAATATGTATCACATAATACCTATAGATCATTTAGAAATTAAACTTGTTTATGTATAAATTCATTGTTTATTGCAGTCATTTAGATTAATTAACTCGCAATTGCCAAAACTTAGTAGCTAACCTGACCCAAAGGATTGTTGAAGCATCACCATGACTTGACCCCCTTTCCATCAATATTTGACTTTAGTGAAAATTTTATTTTCCTTTATCATTTTAAGAATCATTTATGGCAGTTAGCATAAGTCTGGTACCACTTTTTAATTTAATATTACCTAGCTTGGTATATTGTATGTCTTTGGAATTTGATAGTTATATGAACTTGAAAGAAGGAAGGTTGAAACCTCCATGCAAATCATATTGTTTGTCAAGTTGTCAGTTTCCAACAAGTGTTACTGAATTTGTAAAGTACATATGACCTGCTTGAAAAGATTTTGAAATCGGGAAATGTAGTTTCTTTAAAACATCAAATTAAAAAAAAATATATAAAAAGAATTCAGATACCAAAGGGTCGGACAGAAATCTTTAAATCAGAAGACAGACAAGACTGTGGCCAACAAAAAAAGTAATGAAAGACAAACATAGTACACGCAATACTACACTGAAAACAAGCTAGAAGAAGGAATTCGAAGATACCAAAGGGGCAGACAGAAATCGTTAAGTCGGAAGACAGACAAGACCATGGCCAAC
>JARWCS010000037.1:1572681-1584769 GCA_034783895.1 Geukensia demissa | reverse complement strand
TACCCTACATCTTCTATTTAAAAGGCAACATATAATCCTATTGTAAGTGAAACAGGTAAAAGGAAATTTGCTCTAAAGGGTTGGAAATTAGCAAGCCCAGAACTTGAAATATTAAATAATTTGCTATAAAACCAGTCAGAATTTGCTTAATTTAAACCAGCTCTATGCAAGAATTACCAGTCATGGACTGGCGGTCAGTATAGTATTTCCAACTCTGATAATCGTGGCCAATGTTTGGGCTAAGTTCAGCTACTTAATATCTATGATTTTTTTACCCAGATATCCACATCTGCCATGTTTACAAGTTGGACAAGAACAGAAACACACATACTTGCCATTAGAGGTAAGTCTTCTACCTGTTTGAAATGGATTTTTGGCTGTTCCATTAAAATGGATATGGGTGGGTAAGAAGGGAATTCTGAATTAAAATTTTCCTTCCTACCTATCCACATCCATTGAAATGGAATAGCCCTAATATGCATAATACATAATGCGATAGGATAGCTTGCAATGTAATTAAACATAGCATAGCCAGTAATGAAATTATTCATGCATAGCTATGAAATTATACATGATACACATGAAAATAAAAACTGCTAATTCCTGAACTTCAACAGAAAAGTGAACACTGCTTGTTATTCCTAAGGAACACTGTTGAATTGAAAGATGATTTTACAAACTTGACTGTTGGTGCTAAAAGCTGAATAATTACAGGGATTGTAACTATGGACCAGTTCCAGGCCATTCAAAATAAAAATTTTCTAGTTTGACCCTGTTCCCCTGTCAGATTTCCTTCCTATAAGCATATCTACACGTTGTGTCTTATTTTGATGTAAAGTTTCAATGCATTCAATTGAAAGGCTTATGAGGAGATGTGCTTACAAAGTATGTTGAGAGACAGATGGACAGATTCTTATATGAACCCTCAACATTGCAATGATGGGGATGTATTAAAAAAAGGCTGTCCTATGAATCCGTTACACTTTTCGAAAGTTAATTTGGAAACATGGTAATTTGTAGGCCTCGTGTTGGGATAAATAATTAACTGGGTAATTTGTTGTATTTCAGGTTTGCAATATTGTTGGAGGGCAGAGATGTATTAAGAAGTTGACTGATATGCAGACGTCCACCATGATTAAGGTTTCTCAAATAAGTTGACATCTATTAATCAGCATTAACTTGAGGCAGACCTAATATATACACACAAGCTGTTTGGGAGAGGGTTAGCTGGCCAAGGGGCAGAGTTAGTTGGGCTTTATCTTAGTTATCACAAAGCTAGACATTGGGCAGCTTGTGATGCACAACTTACAAGAGATCTATTCTGTCAGAGCACCAAATTAGTAAATTTCAGGTTTTCAACAAACAATTGTATTTTATTCAGAAGCAGGATATTTTCAGTCATTTGGTGTGAGGGATATTTAGGTTATTTTTTGTGATTTTTTACAGCCCATGGGAAAAAAGGGTTAATATTAGGTTTTGTTTTGGAAAATTTGGATTTTTTTCCAGTGAGCAAGATGAGACCCATTTGCTTTTATTCCCTTTTAAGATGGTAGAAGTAGACAAGGGTTAATAGAGATTACTCTTATAATAAGTAATATTTTTATATTATCATCGTTAAAATAAAGCTCTTTAAACATTCAGTTGAAATGGATCAAATTTTGTCTTTGTTAATTAGATGCTTTCATTAGATTTATAAAAAAGATTGACACAAACATACCAAAGATTTATAAGAGTTATGTCCCTTACATAATTTGACTCCCTTAATTAATAGTCTGTAGTAATGCTACGTCAACTTTTTGTGTTGGTATTAATCCCATAAGTTGAGCTCCAAGAAAAGCTAAAATAGAATTGTTCTAATGCCATAATTTTTTTAAGTACAAACCAGAATATTGTATGTTATTGATCTGCTGTCCATTTGTAGGCAGGATAAGGTTTCCATTCAATATCTTTTGTTCCAGATCCATTTAAAATTTCACATAAAATACAGGTAAGGATTGATTTTGGGTGATCTACCCCCCTCCTGTTTTTGGAGGAACAAAATGAGGATTTTTCTTATTCTTCATACGAAGCACCCCTTCTGCTATAAGTGCCCCGACACCTTAAGTTAGATTGAAATCCTTAAGCGCCTCTTGAAAACTCCCAGGATCAAAGAACTAAGAATTCTTCTAGAAAACAGCAATTTGATATCGAGAGACTTTAAATGTAAGGGAAGGAAACTAGAATTATTCATTTCAAGCTATTCTAAACTACAGAAACCAAATAATTCTTTGAACCTGAAATCGGGATTATACTGATTCTAAGAAGTGCCCCCAGGTTTAATGTTTTATGCAGCTTGGGCACTTAATACAAGGAGTATGGTAAAATCCCCTAGTATTTAATTGAAGCAGGACTAGGATTACTGCAGCTTTTGATTATAGACATGATTTTTTTCTGCTTTTAAAAGCAGAATTCCACTTTTAGAAACTGAGATTTTCACTTATTGCATCCTTTATTTCACATAGAATTCAGCTCCTGGTAACCTATTTCTGCTTTATTTCTACATTGGCAAAATCAGGTCTGTGATTTGGGAAATTAAACTGACAAATTGATATTGTAAGTTGTTCCGAACTGACAAATTGATATTGTAAGTTGTTCCGAACTGACAAATTGATATTGTAAGTTGTTCCGTGTCTCTCTTTAATGCTGATGATAGGATCAATTTACTTGGGTATAAGTATGGGTATGAAAGACAAATTTCAATAGATAATTGCTAATTACCATTTTAAATTTCTGTGTGTGGCTACTTAGTGTCAAAAATGTTAAATTTCAATGAAAAATGACGAATTTTGTAAGAATGATTTTTTTTTTTTACCAAATAAGACTGAAATTTATTAGCCATTGTGTGTGTTGTGCTTTTGCCTCAATGATTGCTGATTCTGATGTGAGCTTATTTAAATGTTTATAACATTGCATACATTTATTGACTATAAAAAGGTTTTTGAACAGATTGTAATATGTACTTAATATTTTGGTCATGTCAGTTTTTAACTTCTCAAAAGTATGAAAATTAAAACCTTGAAATATTATAGGAATACTTTAGTCATGAAGTTGTTGCTAATTTATAAGATCTAATGTTATAGTTTATGATGAATTTCATCTGTGTGGATTTAAGCAGAGCATTAGTAAACAGTTTGATTTCAGAAAATAATAGCTACATGCTAGATAATTCATGCAATTAAGTGGATAATTGAAGGACATTAAGTGGGTTGTTGACAAGAAAAATATACCTGTACATGTTTTATGTTTAACAGCTTGCTAGGTATAGCATTGAATTGTTACAGGCTCAGTTTTCCTGAAAATTGTAATTTTTTGCCAGTTCAATGGTTTGGTACATTTCGGGAAGACTCCAGGCTTTTATTTCAATCATGGTGAAACGGGAGGGGTTTCTTTATAATCATTCAAGACTGTTCAAGTAAAATTTCAATGGAGCAGTTTAAAGGCCCTCATTATTTATTGTTTTGTCATATGTTTGATGGGGTATTGTCAATATTACTTAATATTAATGCCATGGACAAAGTATGTATCATGGATTATTGTCGACAATGTCTTTTGAGGAATATCGACATGAAAAGTGCCTTACAGAGCATTAATCATTAGCTGATATCGTTAGCAATATCGCCGATATTAACAGAAAATTAAATATTAATGCCTTCAGTGTTCCCCTTTTATTTAATAATTTCTGCAACAGCATCCATAACCAAAATTTTGGTAAAAAACCCACACAGAACCTACAATTTGAAAAGTGTGTTACTACAACCAATGGGTTAAGTCTTAAGAAAAAAATAGCCTAAATTTAGCTGCTTGTAGTTGTGCTAAATATAATGTTATTTGTTTGAAGGCTACAGCCAGATCAGCCCCGGACAGAGAGAAAGAGATTAACAACTTGGTAAGTTTTATATCAGCAATGTTTTTACATAATCTACTGGTAAATTGAACACTGAAAAACAGAAGCTGTATTTTTTACATCCATCAACATTATTACAGTTACTTCACTTCTCAATATCAAGTTAAAAAATTTAATTTCTTAAATATTCATTTCTATAATTTATTTGATTTTATTATACTTTCTTAATAATAGAATATGGGTGAAAATTTGTCATTTCATATTAATTTTACATTTTGTTCCATCATAGTTAACTTTTTGATACATAAAACAGTATGCGGTTAGCTTGTTACCATCTCTGTTCAGTAGAACCTTTGTTAAGAGACCACCCTTTTAGACATCAAAAAGTGGTCATTCAAGAGACTTGGTCTCTCACAATAGATTTATTTTATATAAAAGATAAATATTAGTGACTTACTTGAAATCTTCTACATGACTGCACTAAAAACAAACCAGATATGATGATATCAGGTATATATGAAAGTGTATGGACAGTGTGTCAGCTTTAAAACATCCACGAGAATTTACAAACTCTGTTTATTGCAAAAGATTTTAATGTAAGAATTGGTTTTTTTATCCTATTACAGCTGCATTTCCATTTTTTAAATTATATTTAAATTTATTAAACACAAGCTGTTCAGGAAAGTTTTTGAAAAGCATTAAATATTAAAAATATTCTTTAATGTTAAATAATTATTAAGTGATGCTTTTGTCGTCCATCTGTAGACCAAGAAAACCTTAAGGATTAGATGAAAATTTTAAAGATAAATGTTTTAATGAACTTTTATCCTGGCAGAGTAAAGAATTCTTGATTTTTAAGTTCATTGTTAAATAAAATTTAATTCTGGCCAAGTAAAGAATTTTCGATTTTTAAGTTAATTGTTAAATTAAATTCAATCCTGAAGAGTAAAGAAATCTAGATTTCAGTCAATCACTTTTATGTCTAAATTAATGTGTTCACAAATACATTATATTTTTATTGAGGTTCCATTGGCAATGTGGTCGTATTCTGCTATTCTTGTGAAGCAATTTGGCTGTAAACAAAAACTATTTTTTTCATTGGACACTCGGCATTATCTCATCTGACCCAATGGGTCATGTTAGTTATTTTCCCACTTTGCGTCTATTATATATTTAATAAAATTCTTAAACCAATTGGGTTGTCTGGACCTGACAGGGATAAGGCTTGGTTTTTGCCCCAAATTTAAAGTTTTGATTATATAATACAAATGATGTGCATCCTTAATGCAAGTTTAGGATTTGTTAGTTGCTTAAACTTAAAATTTTTGAAATTAAGACTTGAATTTTGACATTTTTTCCATAAATTATGAAATTCAACATAAAAATGCACTTTTATGACAGTTCTCACTTTGGATTTGAAATTTCGTTTATATGGAAATGCAGCCTGCGGGTAAAGTTACCTGCTACAACTTAAAGATGTTATTCATAGGACTTCTTGGGGATTTTTTCTGTAAGATTTTCAAATGTTAAAACCTTTGGCAAAATGTCTACAGAACTGTTGTTTAAACCTCATCAAATATTTTTTTGATGCATTATGTTTAAAATCAGGGAAATCAGATAAGTGATACAGGCTCTAAATAGTATGTGATTTATGAAATATTTTGTCCAGAATAAAGAAAATTCACAGAGCTATCCAGTGTTCTAGGATTTTTCAGAAATGTAGGTTTCCATGGGAAAAACATAAATAAAATCAAAAGTTTCCTACGTTCAAAGACTGCTTTCTTAACCGTTACAGCATATGAAGTTTTCAACTTGCCAAGGGAAACTGTAACTAAGTACCTAAATTTACTAGACCCAAAATTCACCTGCCCCGGGTAACGGGAAATGAGAATCCTAGAACACTGGCTATTGGTGTGTTATATTATGAACGGACAGTAATTTTTCATCATGTCAAATATCACCCTATCACTAGGTACAAAAAGCAGACTTCAACAAAGACCCTTACCTACAAACGTTTGGTATCAGTGTTTCCTACCAAATGACTGAGGTCCGAGGGCGAGTGCTGCCCCCACCAAGAATAGAATATGGAGGCCGGGTATGCCATATTTATTGGAACACTAGAATATATAGGAGAATGCACTTGCTAAAATTTCATTATGAGCTTGCAAAATTTTATGCTTTATTTTTGGTTTGTAAGTGAATTGAATGAAGTTTTAATTTTAGTGTTAAAAAAATTAAATGGCAGTCATTTGGTTGAAAGTTTGCTATCAATGATTCAAGAAGTATGCATGCAATGCGTGATTTCAATACAGACAAATCATGTTTGTGATGCTCTTGTGATAAATCTAGTGAGTGCATTTTCAACCTTATTTTGCACCATTAATTAACATTAACATATTATGGTACATCCAGATTTTTGTGTGGCATCTTGTCAAACAATGTTGTGCTAATTCATGTTTTTTGTGCCCGTCTGTCTGTTAACCTAGGTTCGAAAGGCAAATTTCAATGCGGATCCATTCCTGCAAACGTTCGGTGTTCAGATCAACCCAGTCATGGTCGAGGTTCATGGGCGTGTATTAAACCCCCCCAAAATCCAGTACGGGGGACGGGTAAGACAAAGGATTTCTAAAAAAAAAATGAGATGTCCAAAACTTACAATGTTCTCTCTGTTCAAAATTTTTCTAATGTTAAAAATGCAAGAAGAATGTTGTTTTTTTTTCCACAAGACTATAGATATGAAGGAAATGTAAATATTAATTAAAAAATTATAGATTTGAAAGTAACTTCAGAAAATATCAGAAAAACTAGATTTAAAAAAAAATATATTAAATTTTAATGTAAATATAGATTTGTTTTTTTATTTAACAAATTTTTAATTCATTTTAATTTTGTTTCATCAATACCTATCTAAAGTTGAGGAAATCAATTTCGGAAAGATTTTGAACTGTGAGAACAGAGACTGCACTAGTACCCTCACACAAATCGCCTCAGTTATACTTGCTGCTGAATATTGACTTGTATCCATGGTAACTAAATACTGTTAACTGGTGTAGTTCATAGCATTAATATATGTTGGAAATAACTACAACCCCATTTTTTAATATTTCTAGCTATGAAATATACAATAATTCACAGATACTTGTTTTAAAAAAAGAAAAATATAATAGGTGGATAAAGTGATTGTCAATTCATTTTTCTTAGTAACTTACAAAAATTAATATTCTAATAAGCTTTTCTGTTATTCTTGTTTGACATCTCAAATATAGCTTAAATAGAAAAAATATTGTAAAATCAAAATTCACCCCAGAAGATAAGAAATATAAAAGTCTTACTGAAAATAAACACATCAACTGGCCAAGCTCGGCATTTAATTGAATTTCAGACTGAAAATAAACAAATCAACTGGCCAAGCTCTGCATTTAACTGAATGTCAGACTGAAAATAAACACATCAACTGGCCAAGCTCTGCATTTAACTGAATGTCAGACTACGATCAACCATTTTTATTAGGAAATTCTAAAAGAACTGAATATTGACTTTGATGATGTCTTTTTCATTTTTAGTAACAAACTGCACAAACTATCTGTACAACATATTTAAATGTTCTTTAACAAAAAAAAAAAAAAAAAAAAAAAACACCAAAAAATCCAATTTTGCCTATGAACTCTATCAGTTGACATATTATTATGAGATACAAGATATGGCTGACGTGCACGGCTTATTTTATAGATTTATACAAAAATTGTCATCAAAATTGAGGGGAAAAATAAAATTTCCAATTATGTATTGTGTTTTCTATTGTAGAGCCACACTTGACCATGAATTTCTGATAACAAAATCTTAAATTTGGAATTAAATAGAAATTTTCTTCTTGAAACTTTGAAATTTTAACCTGATTGCAATGAATTCAGTTTTGATATCTTTTGAAGGAAAAATTAACAATATATTTCTAAAAAATCCCATGTTGATTTAACAGTAAATGTGAAAATATTACCTGATATATATTACCAGATTTTCATGGCATGTTTTTCGTAAAAGCTGCTTTTGAAATTAATCTCTGATACTTTTGCTGTGATTGCATGAGAACTAAAATATCTGATTTTTGTTCTGCTTTTGAAATTAGTTATTTTAGGAAACCAGTTGTGGCCTGTGCGCTGCATGCCAGATATGTACATGACTGACGTGAATATCACGGTCCCAGATATTGACCCATTTAATGGTCACTTTCCGTACAGTTTCTTGTGGCCATATTGAAATAAGAAGGTTCAAAGGAAAATTGCAATAAATTATATTTTGCAAGTTACTTTCCAGTCTTGTTATTTAAAAAAATAAATTGAATTTTAAAATTAACAGAACTATTTGAAATTCAAGTCTCCACCCCGAGTATATGGTGCCCCTTCATTAGCCCCTGCATGTGCTTTATGTTGTGAACGTTCTGTCTGTCTGTAGGGATGTACCACACTACTAAACATATTTACACATATCTTTAATGTTTATATTTACTTTTTTCATAGAATGTATTGAAAGAACTTGACTGTTACAGAGTATCTTCGATATGCTTATGGATTAAAGTTTTACACAAATACTTGCAAAAATTTGAAAATATGAAAATTGTAGCTTAAAGGTGTATATATCCTAAAACAAGCATCTATATTGTTATAAAAATATATAACTTTTGCTATTATATATGAAAATGGTAGATATAATTATGCCATTGTGTATAAAGGTTATTGACATGAGGTTTATCATGAAAATTGATGACATCATTATCTTTAGTTTATTACAAAAATTGATGACATCATGATTTTATGTAGTCAGTAATTATTGAAATTTGTTATGTGTGTGGGACATCACAGTGCTCTTGGCCAACACCTGGTTACTTAAATTTCCTTTAGGCAACAATTTATATAAGAATCACTGATTTAAATCTCAGCATATTGATTTTTACATTTATTTATTTTAAATCTGATTTTTATTTAGAAAATTATTGTTTTGACAAGTTTGTATATTTGTAATGCAAATTCCTTATTTGAAGCATGCAAATGTTCGGAAAAAACAGTCAATATTAGAATTTTGGTTTGATATAAAATGTTGCCTACACGTTTCTCAAATGGACTAAATTAGAGAATAAACTTCAAAAACTAATTTAGTCCAAACCTCATAGGATAGTGCTAAAAGACCTTTGTTTTTTCACATGTTTGAAACTTTCCTTATTTCACTTTTGCACAGTTAATATTAAAGCCTTTTTGAATTTGTGACGTCTAAAAACCCTTAAAAAAAGAAACAATGTAATATTAGAAACATTAAAGGCAAAGTTTGTAAAAGAGTTACCCGATCAAAATTATATGAAGATTTTTATTTAGGAGGTTTGCTGCTTAAAACCCAGATTTTCCAGTAATGTGAATTTCCCATATATACATATTTCTTTTGGCGAGGACAATGATGATGAATTCCGACAATCTCCTACGCCAAGGTTGATGGGTAAGCATATGTCATACCACATCAACTCTACCATTGATGTCTGAATTGTGGTGTCAAAATAGTTTTGATGTCAAGAAATTATTGTGCCAGATATCTTTGGTTTTGCCGCTATGAGAGGAAGCTCCCATCACCCGCGGAAGAGTTATTTATTGACACCGAAAGTGAGAGGACTTTGCTGCGGAGATTGGAGTTCTACTGAACTTCCATGGGTTTTGCATCTCTTATGATTAATATTTCCACATTTCCTAACGTCATCTAATTATTGCATCCATGTTTCTGTTGACAAATTTGTTTTATAACCTTATTTTCGTGGTACTTTAATGTAAATCGAATCAATTTTCTATTTTATGTGTATGTAAACTGAAACTTTCACAGCAAGACATTTTCAAGATTTCTCTCACATCACTGAAATCCTGAAAATAAATGGTTTGTGAATTGAAGGTAGATTTCAGTATATGATATTCTTGTCAGTGACTCCAGTAGTTTTTTGCTTTCATAGTTATATTTTTAAAGATTCGAGGTATTTCACCTAAATTCAGCATTTAAACTGGTTTATTATGGAAGGCCGTAATGGAACCTGTACAAGTTCAACTTGGTGGAATAATGGTTAGCATGCTCGCCTTGAGTGCAGAAGGTCGTGGGTTCTCCAGCCGCGTCAAACAAAACACAATAAAATTGGTATTTGCTGCTTCTCCGTTAAGCATGCAGCATTTAGGAGTAAGAACAAAAACTGGTCGGCCCAGAGTCAGAATAATGTGTCGGAGTTAAGTGGCATCTCTTCCTGCGGACTCTTACTTACGTGAGCTAGCAGGTTAAAAATCTGGCTCAGTGTGTCAGTCTAGTACAAATCAGGTTTCATTCATTATCACTCATCATTAATATGCTCTTGTCCTGAAAATGCATTAAATATTTGCTGCTGGACGTTAAGCACCATTCAATGTATCAATCAATCAACTTTTATTTGGTGAATGGCTGTCTCTTGGACAATCATGCCACATCTCCTATTTTTATATTAGTTTTTTAGTCAGCATGGTTTAGAGCTCATTATAAGGAGTGTGTTTCAACCATTCTTGAAGGCCTTGTGAAGACCTCCAGATTTGAACTTAAAATATCTGGTAAATTATGGCACAGTCTCCTTCATGTTTAAAATATTTCTTTACATTCCATACCAAATATTAGGCATTCTATATAGACATGACAATTTATGCACAAACTCAATTTTATGCTCCTGCCTCTAAGTTTTCTTTAAGGTTTAGCCAGGTGCGTAGGTATGTCCGTCTGTCTATTTTTGTCAAAAGATTTCTTAGCTTGCGTATGTGTGATTAATTTGAAATTTGGTGAGAAGCATTATCAGGGTGAGTATACGGTGTCTCCCCTTTTCGGTCCGTCATTTGTCTACTTCCTGTTTGCCAGAGCAATGGCATCTGTGCCCTAAGGACACATTTTCTCTTTTTTCACTTGATTCATCAACAACTTTTTTCCATTAAAGTTTTCTCAGCTTGTCTATTGGGTTCGGACTAAATATTAATGATGATAATGTGTAGTTCTGTTTAAGGAATTTTCAGGTTTGCCGTGCTGGTCCTTCCTGTTTACTGGTACCTACAGTTAGTGCATGTTTTCTCACAATGATATATCAGTCTTCTGGTTCCTCCTAACTATAGTAGATTGTGCATACAGTACAAACTAATAGCTTTGTATGAAAAACACTCTACCCTTATCTCGGAGATTGCTGGTGAATTTTGGAGAAAGTTGGAGAAATTTCACCAGCCTTGGTGTTTTTTTATGCAAAACTGTGTGTCCTGTATTTGGGTTACAGCAGCAAACCTCCATGAATGAAGGAATTATCCTATAAAGTCCTATTAAATTGTAAATTGTAGCTATCTTTTTAATAAGGCCTTCTCCATATGATTTTATTTGGGACCACGTAAAAAGGAATTGGCAAAGCCTGGCCTTTTGAAAAGACTATTTAATTTTGGATTTTTCATGACAAGTCACAAATTTTGAAGGGCTTTTTCTTCTTATTCTACAATTTGAACCAAATTTGTCTTTTGAAAATTAGCCAAACAAAATTGAATATTTGTTCTCAACTGGACAATTTGACTGGCTCTTTTTCTAGAGTAAAGCTCAGGCAATGCCAAACCAGGGCGTGTGGGACATGAGGGGAAAACAGTTTTACTCAGGCATAGAGATACGGGTGTGGGCCATCGCCTGTTTTGCCCCCCAGAGAACAGTGCGGGAAGATGCGTTGAGGTATGTATTAATTGTTTCCCATTTCTGTACTATAGATTAAGTCTGCTGCGGTCCCCAACCAGGGTGTCTGGGACATGAGGGGAAAGCAGTTCTACTCTGGTATTGAGATTAAGGTGTGGGCCATAGCTTGCTTTGCACCTCAGCGAACTGTTCGAGAAGATGCATTAAGGTGAGTATAACATATTACAGATATTGTCAGAAACTGTTGGAGACCAGGTTTAAGTTTATAAAAATTTTGAAACCAGAATAAGGATAAGACCTCTACTATTTTATCAAAATAAGACAAGAAAGAGGTTTTATTTTAATTTCATCATTATGATGCAGTCTTTGAGGGGTATCCATTTTTCAGATTTTTATACGACCGCAAAAAATTTGCGGTCGTGTTATGTTATGGCGATGTTGTCGTCGGCGTCTTCTGTCTGTGGACACAAAGGTTTCCGCAACTTATCTTTTGATGGGATGAACCGATTCTTT